>QJPP01002995.1:0-287297 GCA_003996215.1 Jaltomata sinuosa | reverse complement strand
GCAATAGACGTGCGTATGCAAAAACTAGTTATATTAAAAGTGTTAAGGACCTTATAATATGATTTGAGTTTTTTGACCTTTGTTAAAAGACCCTTCAATAAACAAAATAGTCTTTTCACTATTTTTCTCAAATAATTATCATTAAATTACTATTCTAAAATTTTAGACTTTAAAATTAATTAAAGTTACAACTATAAAATGTTTACTTATTTGTTAAAGATAAAAACTCTTCTTCTTAAATCTTTTCTTATTAAACCATATTAAAAGCTTTAAATATAATTATTTTCCTAGTAATTATGATTTTGGTTTTTCAATTCCTTTGAATGTAAGAACTTAGCACTTTTCATTCCACGTAGGAAAGTTTTCCAAATTTGTAAGATTCTTTGTTCTAAATATCATATACTTTCAATTTGTATTATACCTGTCAAACGGGCCGGTCCGGGTCAGACCGGCCCACATAAGTTGCAGCCCGCCGGGTTCATGGACTGGGCCGGTCCGGGTCCAGAATAAATTGGCCGGTCCGGTCCGGGCTGTTTTGAGCAAAATGCTCAGCCAGCCCAGCCCAGGTCCGTCACCCATTTTTGGACCGGGTTTCACGGGCCGGGACGGTCTAATTATGTGGGCCTTCATGGGCCGGGTTTGGGGGGCGGTCCATGGGTTTCACCTTTTTTTTTTAATTTTAAATTTAAAAATTGAGTTCTAATCATGTAATGTAGTGTTATCAATTTTAAAATGTGATATAATTTTAATCGTTTTAAATTTAAAATTTCAAATTTGAATTATATATTTATATTTTATAATAATGTAGTGTACTAGTGTAGTAATATTTTATATTTTATAATCATGTAATTTGAAAATATGAAATTTGAAATTCAAAAATTTTAAATTTAAATTTCTAAATCCAAACACTCCAAACTTCAAATTTCAAAGTTAAAGTTCAAATTTTAATGCATTGAAAGTTGAAATTTTAATTTTCAAAGTTGAAATTTAAAATTTGAATTTTGAAATTCAAATTTCAAAATTTCCTATCTTCTCAAAATATTCTCCATCTATAAATAATACTACATTCCAAACACTCCACCTTTTTTTATTTTAAATTTAAAAATTGAGTTCTAATCATGTAATATAGTGTTATCGATTTTAAAGTGCGATATAATTATAATCGTTTTAAATTTTAAATTTTAAATTTGAATTATATATTTATATTTTATAATCATATAGTGTACTAGTGTAGTAGTATTTTATATTTTATAATCATGTAATTTGAAAATATGAAATATGAAATTCAAAATTTTAAAATTTAAATTTCTAAGTCCAAACACTTCAAACCTCAAATTTCAAAGTTAAAGTTCAAACTTCAATGCATTGAAAGTTGAATTTAAAATTTAAATTTGATAATAGTATAATATTCACAATATGATATACATATGATGTATATAGAATATTCATAATATGATATACATATGATGTATATAGAATATTCAAAATATGATATACATATGATGTATATAGAATATTCAAAATATGATATACATATGATGTATATAGAATTCTTCAAATATGATATACATATGATGTATATAGAATATTCACAATATGATATACATATGATGTATATAGAATGTTCACAATATGATATACTTGTGATGTATTGATGTATATAGAATATTCACAATATGATATACTTGTGATGTATATAGTATATTCATAATATGATATACTTGTGATGTATATAGAATATTCACAATATGATATACTTGTGATGTATATAGAATATTCACAATATGATATACATGTGATGTATATAGAATATTCACAATATGATATACATGTGATGTATATAGAATATTCACAATATGATATACATATGATGTATATAGAATATTCACAATATGATATACATGTGATGTATATAGAATATTCACAATATGATATACATGTGATGTATATAGAATATTCACAATATGATATACATGTGATGTATATAGAATATTCACAATATGATATACATGTGATGTATATAGAATATTCACAATATGATATACATGTGATGTATATAGAATATTCACAATATGATATACATGTGATGTATATAGAATATTCACAATATGATATACTTGTGATGTATATAGAATATTCACAATATGATATACATGTGATGTATATAGAATATTCACAATATGATATACATATGATGCATATAGAATATTCACAATATGATATACATATGATGCATATAGAATATATATAGAATATTCACAATATGATATACATATGATATATGTAGAATATTCACAATATGATATACATATGATATATATAGAATATTCATATAAAATATTCACAATATGATATACATATGATGTATATAGAATATTCATATAAAATATTCATATAAAATATTCATATAGAATATTCACAATATGATATACATATGATGTATATAGAATATTCACAATATGATATACATGTGATATATATAGAATATTCACAATATGATAATCATATGATATATAAAAAATATATACATATAACAAATATATATAAAATATATATAAAATATATATAAAATAGATGATAGACAAGAATTAAAATTTAAATTTTATGAGAGAAAAATATTAAAAATGCAAAGACTCAATGAGCCTTTGACTTTATTAAAAATATATTGATTGAAAAATAAAGTTGAAATTCAAAGGTTACAAATACTTTTCTCCAACTTAATAAACTAAAACAGTAAAACTAGAAAATGAAAATTTAATAGATAAATTGAGAAATCTACATATTTCGAATCATTTTCTCTAATTCTTCCGTATTAACATGGGCAGGAATGGGATCATAATTTTCAAAATCAACAACTCCATACGCTGGAGTTGATTCTGTTGAAGGATCTCCAATTGACATTATTTCTTCAAGTGGTTCTTCTTCATCCGGTTCAATTGTCATTCCTTGATTTCTTCGCTCCGCTCTAATCCAATCTCTGAGGCAAACTAAAACATTCATGGCATTGCTTCCTAATGAGTGTCGATTGTCTCCGAGCTGCTCCCTTCCTTGACTAAATGCGCTCTCTGATGCAACGGTTGACATTGGAACATTTAACACATCTCTAGCCAATGTTGAAAGTACGGGATATTGTCTTTGATTGTTCTTCCACCACTCCAGTGTTGGAGTTTGATTTTTATAGTCCTCCACGGGTGATCTCAAATATAAATTAAGCTCATCGCGATTTATGCTTCCTTGCGCTGTAGGATGTAATCTTGACCAAACAGATAAATTAGTTACACCATAACACCTTGTGCCTGTCTTTTGGAAGATGATGGTTCGTCCGAAGGATGAGATAAAGGAGCATTATGATTCGGGGTAGCATTATTAACTAAAGTAACATAATGATTAAATAAATTTTTCATGTAAATATTCGCATTAATAGTAGCATCAGATATAATAGGTACTTCATCATTCTTAATTTCTAAATTTTTATAAATCATAACAACAAATTCACACATATTAACAAATTTCATACATGGATTTAAAATAGCACCAACTAAGTAAATAGGTGGAATCGGAAAAAAATATTTTTTGAATTTTTCGATCATTTTAGTGATAGCTTCCGAGTAACCTCTTTTAAGCTTATATTCACTAATCAATATAGAGAGATCGGCTATATAAGCTAAAATATTAGAAGCAGTAGGATAATAAGCACCGGAAAATTCAACAGTAGCTAAATAAAATGAGTTTAAAAAATCAACAACATCTTTAATTTTTCTCCAATCGGCTTCTTGTAACATAAGTTAAGGAAATTCGCTAGCATATTGGTTAAAAGTCGTAGTAATAGGAACTTTATAAATATAGCAAGTATTTAAAAAATTAAAAGTAGAATTCCACCTAGTGTCTATTTCTTCAGGCATTAATCTTGGTCTAAGATTATTGTCCTTACATTTTCTTTTTAATTCAGTAAGTCTAAGCTTTCTATTATTTCCTTGAATAAAGCCAACTGCATGCCTAATTTTTTCAATCACAGGTTCAAAAAAATCAAGACCATCTTTTACAATTAGATTGTATATATGACAAGCACACCTAACATGAAAAATTTCTACACACGGAGGAGTAAGCATAATTTTTAAATCATCAATAGCAGCGGTGTTGCTAGATGCATTATCAAAAGCCATACATAAAACTTTTTCATTAAGACCATAATAATCTGTAACCACTGAGATAGATTTAGAAATAAAATCCGCAGTATGCCTACGATCTTCATCATATCGAAATGCCAAAATACGTTTTTGCATGAAAAAATTACTATCTATCCAATGACAAGTAATTGTTAAATAATCATTTTTATTAACCGCACGACCAAGATCAGAAGTAAGAGAAACTCTACATGAAAGATTTGTTAATAACCAACGTAAAAAAAATGCATATTGTCCATGTAGTCTAAAAATATCTGATCGACAAGTACTTCTAGGAATACCGGTAAACATTGGGTTATAAATAGATTGTATGTAATGAACAAAAGCATCAGACGAAGCAAACGTGAAAGGCAAACAACCCAATGCTATCATTTTCGCTCTCTTCACGGTCTTTCTTTTTATTATACGTCCCAACTAATTTACCGGTATGTGGGTTCATTTTAGTTTGTCTATGTGTTCCACCAGCCCCACCTTGTTCTAAAAGTTCTTCCCAACCTACATGATCGGTTCTCAAATGTCTCATCAATTGACCCGTCCCTCCGGAATTACCCCCGGTCTTATGCTGATATTGTTTATGACAAAGATTGCATTCAACAAGAGTTGTTCCTTCTAATTTAGTATAAAATTCCCATGCAACACTAGTTAATTTACGGGGCTTTCTAGGCCGTGGAGGAAGATTAGGAGTACGAGATTGAGCATTATCAATAACGGGACTAGTGGGTGCATCATCATCACCATCATCATCATCATTATTATTATTATGTACACTTACGTCAACTTCATTTTCTTCTTCAATTCCATAATTTTCTTGTGCCTCAAAATAATTCATATCATGTGCACCCACAGGAATATCTCGTTCTCCTATCTCACTAGGTGATGGTGGAGGCACACGAGAATAATTATTTCTACCGCTTGTACTACCTCTACCAGAAGTGATTTTTTTCTTACTACCACTACTACTTCCAGGACATAAATTTTTAACACTTTTACCAAGTCGTTTTACTTTATCCATTTTATAAATTAAATTAATAAATATTAAAAGCACAAAATTAATACAAAAAGATATTCAACAAACAATATACTAATTAAAAGTAAGAGATAGAACGATTATACCAAATTATCGGAGATAAAGAAGTAATTAAGCAACCGTAAATTGATGAATTGAACACTTGAACTTTCTCCAACTTGATGTTGTTGATAGCAAAATAATAAAGTAGATATTACTAGTAATCAAGAGAGAAAATTGAGAGAGAATGAGAAAATTTTTGTAGTAAAAATAAAAAAATTTAGTAGATATTTATATAAAAAAATAGGTAAATTTTTTTAAGGTGGAGAAGAAATGAACGTTGGTCAAACGACATTGTAGCCGTTGTCCCAACGTCCATTGCTGCCAAAATGAGAAAAAGTTGTCTACAAAGGCTACTAATGGGCTGTCCACTAGGCTATAGGCCTGCGGGTGACAGGCAGCCCATGTGCCTTGTCAGCCTAGCAGCCTCAGCCAGCCCAAGCCCCAATGCCCATATATTAAAAAAAAAAAATTTAAATAGTTAATCGGGCCGGGGCACCGGTGGGCCAGGACCTGGGCCGGTCTACCGAGTTACCAGTCTTGGACGGCCCAGCCCAGCACACGGCCCACCAAATCGGTACAATTAAATGGTCTCGCCCAACCACGGTCCGGTCACTTATTTGGGCCGGTCTAACCGGTCCGGTCCGGATCAGACCGGCCCAGTTGACAGGCATAATTTGTATCAAGAAAATTCGGCCACTTTCAACTCCGTTTAGGTTTATGAATTCTTTTTTTCTTTTTTCTTCTTTCATCGCAAATTATTTTTCTTGGCATTTGCCTTTTATTAAATTGTTATAGTTCTTCGTCAATTCTGATGTTATTTATTTTATTTTGTAGCCAAATAAAGTGAAGATAAAAGTCAGTAAAGTTAATATTTTATTTTTTCCTTTTGGATTTGCGTATTTGATTTAACTATTAAATTTTATGTTGCTTTTTTTTTTCTAGTTCTAATGACTTCCTCTACTTTTGATCGTCTAGGTCAGTAACCTTTGTTTAGTATATTGATATTATTAGTTGCTTAGATTCCGCACTTGTATCAGCTTGTAAGTATAAACACATAATTTATGCTAATTATATAAATTTTATGTACTACTTATACCAATTATTCTTTCGTTCAAAGACTGAAGTTCTAGATTCATTCGAGTTCTACGCATCATTATATTGCATCGCAGACAAGATATCATTCTTCTAGGGGTAATTTGACTTTCTTTTGTCACATAAATTGTCTATTGATGTAAAGGGTTACAAAATTAAATCTCCTCCCAAAAAAGTACTCAAGATCTGGCAAAAGGTAATTACTTAAAATAATAGTCAATTTCTCTTCTTCTATCTTTTTTTTTTAATATATATAATATTAATTAACGTGATACATACGTATACTAAATTAGTACATATTTAAGTGTGGTATTCAAAGTAAAACATAAGTATGTCCATACGACCCCAAAGTATACAAGTCATGGAGCTACTTGCCTTACTTATAACATCTGGGATACAAGATACGGAACAACACTCGATAATAAGGAAATGCTAAGTTAGGTAGTCGCCATATATAATCTGATGGAGGCTCAGCAGGACTGGAATGACTAAAGGAAGGTGGAATAATAATTGACTACCTGATCACCACTTGCTCACCTTTGCGATTGCACGTACACACACAAGAACAAGCGTGAGTTTAAAGATTCAACAAGATTATCGACTCGCCTTCGCAGTCTTACCCCTCGGCAAGTTTTAAGAAATTGCTGATAATGCATATAAACATAGATAAATCAGTACAGATATAAAATAACATACGAATAGAGCAATGAGCAGTCACCATGAATACATAAAGTGAACATGATATGTGGCTGGATGCCAATATACTACGAGAGAACATGGAATTAGCTACAAAATTTATCAGTAATCCCTAGCTAATTCGTCGTTAAAAATCTCTTAGCTAATTGAAATTTCTTATAATCCGTCGCTAATCCATAGCTAAATGGGATTAACATGGAATTTTTGTTGTTTAACTATGAAATTTTTATCCGTCGCTAATTCCCTATTTTCTGGTAGTTAATATGGTAGTGCCATGAGATGTATCTGCCAAATGCATACATTTATGGTATTTATTATAATAGTCCTCTTAAATACGTATATATCATTTAGGTGAGAATTTTATTTATGATTTGCATTAATTTAAGAAGTTGAGTGATTTAATTTCCATGTTTTAAATCCCCAAACCGAAATATTTAAGAAATATGAAAGTTATACAAAATTAATTTAAAAAATTTAAAAGTTGTAATAAATTGTTGACGCAACAATACTTTATTCATATTAAATTTGAATTATATTAAATTAAAAATATATTAGTCCAAATAAATATTATGGGTTAATATAATTGAATTGGTTATTGAGTCCAACAAATATGAGTTTAATTAAAGTCAAATTTTATTAGTCTAATTCATTGGTTTGGGCTACAAATAATGAGCCCACTTTGCTAAGCCCAAGACGTCATCTTATTCTTGAGGCCCAATTGGACGCCACATGTCAAATGATGTGGCACATCAAGTCAAATGAGAGGCCAATAAATTCATGCCATGTGTCAAAATGATGCAGTATGCCTAGTAAAATCAAGACCAATAAAAGTACGCCACGTGTACAAGTGACATGTTCCGACCAATCAAATGTCGTCATGTCACTCAAATCTGATTTGCAAAAAGAAGCATGTCTTCACCACAACTCCTTCATTCTACAACTATAATAGGGTCTTCCATAATTCATAAAGGACACTTGAATTCTAACAAGAAGCCAGAGAGAGCTCGTCGATTAAACGCCGCAGATTTCTCTACAAGTTACAAGTTCAAGCATTCAAGTTCAAATACAACTCAAGATCAAGACGAAGATTCAAGAACAAGCTCAAAAGCCCTTGAATTCAAGTGTAAGTCAAGATCAAATTCACCAAATTCAAGATCAAGCTCAATAGCCCTTGAATTTACATACTTGAAAGGATGAATTCGAGAATTCATAGAGATTGTGACACTCATATATTAAAATCAAATACTATGATTGTTGTGATATTTGTGGTCTCGATTATTATTTTTTGTGACTCGAATTTTATTATCGATAAATTCTGGCACGCCCAGTGAGACAATCTCGAACTCTCATCTCAACTTTTCAATTATCAAAGTTTAAAAATATCAAAATGGCTTCTAAGAAGATCAACTCTAAATCAACTTCCTCCAAGGTTGTTGACCCCAAGTTCTCTGCTGAAATGAAAAGCATCCTTGGTGTTACCTTTTAAAGCTTCGGACCTGTTACAAGGAGAAAAGCAAGCATTTTGGAACAACAAACACTCCAAGTACTATCTGCAGCAACTCCAGTCCTTGGATCTTTATATTCAAAAGGAGGAAGATCATTTGTCAATGCATCAGAAGGGGGAAGCAATCTTGCTGAAAGGATTAAGAAGACGCTGGCTCAACTTAATCTCTCTGGGTCTAATAACTCTGCCATAAAGAAAGATGATGATTCAAGTGATAGATCCTCCCCGCTCACACCACATGATATGATACCATTGAAGAACAACTTATACGACAATCCATGCTACTCTCTGACATTACCAACAATCATGCATGCAATGGTGACTGATGCTTCATCTATGAAGGAGCAACTTGCAAACCTGACAAAGATTATTGAAGGTTTGACTAGGTATGTGCACAATCAGGAGTCTCGAATTGAAAAGTTGATGGACAAGATGGATGGACTAATGGACACAGAATTTAGCCGTGCTCCTGGAAAGGCTCCTGAAGTTCAAGAGACTGAACCTCTTGCAAAACAAGCACCACCAACTAAGGAGCTTCAAGTTTATTCTGAAGGGATGATTCCACTCGACCGACTGAAGAAGTTCATTGAAGAGACCATCAAAGACAAGTATGAAGTTGCTACCAAGTCTTTCCTCATGTATGCCAAGTTGTACACTGCAAGAATTGACAGCTTCAAAATGCCTGCCGCTTATCAGTCCCCCAAGTTTCAACAATTCAAGGGCAAATGAAATCTAAAGAAACATGTTGCACACTTTATTGAGACATGTAACAATGCTGGAACCTATGGAGACTATCTGGTCAAGCAGTTTGTCCACTCCTTAAAAGAAAATGTCTTTGATTGGTACACGGACCTCGAACCTAACTCTATCAATAGTTGGGAGCAGCTGGAATATGAGTTCCTCAATCGCTTCTATAGCACAAGGCGTATGGTGATCATGGTGGAACTCACAAGTACTTGAAAAAGAGAGAATGAACCAGTTATTAATTTCATCAATCGGTGGAAGAATGCGAGTCTAAACTGCAAAGATAGACTCAATGAAGCGTCTGGAATAGAAATGTGCATCCAAGGAATGCACTGGGAGATTCTCTACATCTTACAAGGAATCAATAAGACCTTTGAAGAGCTATCTAACCATGCTAATGATATGGAGATGAACATGCCATCTGCTGGAAAAAATGTCGTTCCTGTTCATGACCCTCGCAAAGGAAAGGGCAAACAAGAACTTCGGAGATGGAGCAAGTTTGTCCCTACAAGTGACAACAAAAAATCCATGAATATTAATGTGTCTCCTATGAAGTTCACCACAAAGGTGAGCAAGAAGCAGAGCGTGAAGACTTCTTCTTCTCAAGGACGTCCAAATTAGAAGTTGAATTTTAAGGAGATGCAAGAAAGGGAATACCCCTTCCTTGATTCTGACGTTCTTGAAATTTTTGATGAACTTCTCGAGCTAAATCTCATTGATCTACCAGAGATGAAGCAGCCCGATGAAGCTAAAAGAACTGATGATCAAAATTATTCCAAGTATCATAGGCTTGTGGGTCACCCTTTGGAGAAATGTTTCATCTTCAAGGACAAAATCATGCAACTAGGCAATGAGAAGAAGATTGTGCTTGACGATGAAAAGGCCCGCTCTCATCAAATCCCTATCACATTTGGCTCACTCGATCCAATTCAAATATGCAACTTTGAAGAGTATGAAGAATTATTATTAGATCAACATAAGCCTCAAATAGATAAAGACGGTGATGAAGGTTGGATTCTGGTGACTAAGAAAAGATCTAACAACGCAAGTTCGTAAAAGGAGTCAATCTGAGCAGCAAACTAGAAGGAGGATGGTGAGAAGAACAATAAAGCAAAAATCACTTATGCATCCAAAGAAGCCAAAAGTAGAGGTGTAATACCACTAGGAACCACGACGTCCTGTGACTCTGGAGGAATTCTTATCGAGTTAGTTCTTTATGAAAACTGCTCAAGACAACATCGATGCGTCATGTTTCAATACTGATAAAGATGAAGTAAAAGTGAAAATCTATTGATGGTGCCTCCTTCATCTTTCGAAAAGCTTACTGAATTCCTCTTTCAAGAAGTACATGCATGTGATACAAAATTCACATTTACAGATGATGATCTCCTGATTGATGAGACACTACACAATCGTTCTTTGTATATGATAGTTTATGTTCTAGAGAAGAGGGTAAATAGAATCTTAATAGACCAGAGATCTGGAGTCAATATTTTGCCTATTCGCACAATGAAGGAGCTTGGAATCACAACTGAAGATCTAGCTGAAAGTCGATTGATGATCCAAGGATTCAATCAAGGTGGTCAAAGGTCCATAGGTTCTATCAAGTTAGAGATCCACATGGAAGATTTGAAATCAAGTGTGTGGATGCATGTGATCAATGCAAAGACTTCATACAACATATTGCTCGTCAGTCCTTGGGAGCATGAGAACAAGATTGTCGCATCCTCCTACTATACATGTTTGAAGTATCTTGAAGGTGGAATTGAAGGGAAAATAACGATAATGACAAGCCATTCACTGAAGCCAAGTCACACTTTGCTGATGCAAAGTTCCACTTAAAGAGTCACGTTATAAAGGACGCGAGAATTGATGACATCATGACAAACAAGTATGATGAGCTTGCAATCAAAAGAGTTGATGTGGCTGTTGGAAAGGTCAAAGTTGATCATAACGAGTCATAATCTATTATGAATAAAGGGAAGATCGTATCCTTGAAAAAGAAAATGACTCATGTACTCCGCTATGTTCTGAAGGTAAAGAAAGAGGAAGGTCAACCATCTGACATCCAAGAAAATGTACCAGGGGGATAACTCTTCCTATCAAGAGAATCAATGCAATAAATTTATCCTCAAAGTTTCTTGGAGAGTTCAGGACTCAAAGTCCACCACAAGATATGACACTCCCTACGAAGCGTACAATTGAAGGTTTCGATTCTAATGCTTATAGCTTATTCGCAAAGGCTGGATATAACCACAATGAAACATCAAAGTTAGGGAAACTCCTATCAGAAGCTACTACCTGGCAATCACATGAAGGCTTAGGGTACAACCAGCCACCACCGATTCACATCTGCATAAGAAGGGAAAGAAGAACCTACACCACTGTGGAAGATGAGTCTGCCGCTTCCAACAAAAGGCCTTCTGTCTTTGATAGACTTGGAAAATCAGCCCCAAAAACTTTTGTATTTGAGAGGTTAGGTCCATTAAAGAAGAATAATAAGCATCGGCGAGACTGTTAACGCTTGATAACGCTGGCTTCACCTAGAGTCCAAAAGGATTTCTAAAGTTTGATCCCTTCTAGAATGAGGCAACAAACAAAACTTGTGGTTTCATATAAGGAGACACTAAAAGCAAGGATTCAAACTGTGGTCATACCAAGGAATGTGAAGAAGTCAAAGAAAGTGTAGGCTCTTCATATCATATCACTGTCCAGAGTGAGCAAGATACCTTATCTCAAAAAGATGTTGACAGAGGGATAATGGATATCGCCCAGTGTCATCACATATCTGTCAATGATGGTGATACTCAAGAGGATGGAGATGCTCCACCAGATCTCGAAGAGGGAGTAAATAACACAATTAACCTCTTGAAGGAAGTTAATCTTGGCACCGAAGAAGAACCAATGCCAACCTACCTAAGCGCTTTTCTAGAAGTTAATGAAAAAACTACTTATATGGATATACTTAAGGAATATAGGGATGTATTTGCTTGGAGTTACAAAGAGATGCCTTGCTTGGATCCCAAAGTGGCAGTCCATCAGTTGGCAGTCAAGAATGGTGCTCGTCCTATCAAGCAGGCCTAAAGATGTTTCATGCCAGACTTGGTTCCATTGATCGAGAGTGAAGTCAATAAACTCATTAAAGTTGGCTTTATTCGTGAAGTGAAATACCCCACATGGATTTCGAGTATTATTCCTGTGTGAAAGAAGAATGGACAAATTTGAGTTTATGTTGACTTTAAGAATCTCAATCATGCATTCCCAAAAGATGAAGTTCCACTCCCTATCACGGATTTGATGATCGATGCTACCACTAGTTACGAAGTGATGTCTTTCATGGATGGTTCATCTGGTTATAACCAAATTCACATGGCACCAAAGGATGAAGAGCTCACTGCATTTTCTACACCTAAAGGTATTTATTGCTACAAGGTGATGCCTTTTGATCTGAAGAATGCTGGTGCAACATATCAAAGAGCCATGCAAAATATCTTTGATGACTTGATCCATTAAAATGTTGAGTGTTATGTTGATGATTTGGTCGTGAAATCAAGAAAGAGGAGCGTTGTAACACCCCAAAAATTGATCCATCTTTTAAACTCAGAAAACTTGCTAAAATTTTGAACTCCAGGGATCACGAGTCAAGTCCATGAGTCATGGAAAGGACTCTTGATTCCAGCCCTGTAGACCACCCTCAGGTCTGAGAACCATGGATCAGTCTCACGGTTTGTGGAAGCTACCACGGGTCGTGGAACCAACCCGTGAAACTCAGACAGAGAGTAGTCATATTCCCCTGGAACCACGAATTAGTTCTATGACTCGTGAAAGTTTCCATGGGTCATCCTGTTGAGTCATAGGAACTCATCTGCAGCCTGAAACTTTGGCTCAGGAACCACGACTCCAGTCCACAAGACGTGGTTAGTTCTACGGTCCATGGAATGGACCCACGGAACCTGAAGCCGGGTTTTAAAATAGTTTTTTCTTAATTAATTCCCAGGGGAATTTCAGTTATTATCCACCCCTTTAACTCCTAAGTGAGGTCAATTTGACCATTTTTAGCATGATTTCCAACCCTATTGCCTAAGTCCCTCCTCATTACCTCATTCATCTCCCAAAAAGGAAAATAACTCTCTCAAGCTCAAGGTCTCAAGCTCCAAATCCAAGTATCCTAATCTTTCCAATTTCAAGTGGGTTAACTCCAATCAAGGTATGTGGGTATTTAACAATGGGTTCCTTTTACCCTTGTGCCCAAAACCCCAAATTTCAATTGTGATTTCATGAACTTTTAAATTAGGGTTCTTACCCAATTTTATTATGGAATTTCATTAAATTGCATGATTTTGTATGAGTTTTTACATATAAGTTCCTATTTCATGAGTTGAAGGTCAATTATGATAAATCCTACATGCATGAATTGATTTAAGCAAATTAGAAAAAATGATAACATGATTTCATGAATTTCAAGAAAGTGCATGCCTAGCTGAAAACCTCGCAAGAGGCGGCCTAGACAAAAGTTAGGACACAACAAGTCCGCTAGTTAAAAACTCTGCTAGAGGCAGCCTAGGTAAAAGTTAGGACACAAAAAAAATACAAAACAAAACACTCTTTCAGAACTACGTTATGACTTGATCCTCTTCACTGAGGTACGTAGGCGCTTAAAATCTTATTCTAGGTTCAATTTCATTAGTGTCAAAAAAACACATGTTCCCACTTGATCTGCTACATGAAAGTCAGATCTACAAACACTCTTTTATCAAACTTTAGAGCTTCATCAAATATTGATTGCTCGATGGGAGCAAACCTCTATGAAATATGAGCTTCTTCGGTGGGATTTGAAGTGATCAAAACCGCTAAGTCTGTAGGTTGAAGTCACAAGTCTGCCATGTTTGCAAATTGAAGATCTCAAATCCGGCAACTCTGTAAGATGAAGTCATGATCTGCCAAGTCTTCAAATTGAAGCTCTCAAATCCAATAACTTTGCAAGATGAAGTCACATATCCGCAAAGTCTTCAATTTGAAGTTTCAAATCCACCAAGTTTTAAGGTTGAAGTCTTCAAATATGTGAAGTCTGCAAATTCAAGCTCTCAAATTCATCAACTCTGCGAGATAAAGATTTCAACCCGCTAAGTCCTCAAGTTGAAGTCGATAATCTACCAAGCCTACGAGGTGAAAGTCTTAAATCTATTACGTCTGCATGATGAAGTCAACGATCTACCAAGCCTATAGGGTGAAGTTCTCAAATTCAACAAATCTGCAAGCTGAAGTCTATAAATCGTTAAGTGTGCAAGTTGAAGTAAAAAATCTTCCAAGAATACCTTTAAATTTACCTTTCTTAGGGCGGGGACGAGTATCTATCCCTTTGTGCTATAAGAATACCTTTAAATTTATCTTTCTTAAGGAGGAGATGAGTATCCATCCCTTTGCACCATAAAAATACCTTTAAATTTATCTTTCTTAGGGCGGGAATGAGTATCCACCTCTTTGCGTCATAATAATACCTTTAAATTTACCTTTCTTAGGGCGGGGATGAGTATCCATCTCTTTGCGTCGTAAGAATACCTTTAAATTTACCTTTCTTAGAGTAGGGATGAGTATCCATCCCTTTGCACCATAATATTACCTTCTTCATGGACCATCATCTTGAAAAAAAATACCTACAAAGGAAAAAATGAAAAGAAGGAAAAACACACGCACAAAAAGAAAAATTAAATGCTCACCAAGAAAGTTGAAGACATGAGCCTCTTCAAGAAATTAGTGAGAAAATATTGTGGACTCTATCCCTATTTAAAGAGTAAAAAGGGTGGTGATTTAGCTGTCTGTATCCTAATAGAAGTAAACCAAGCTGTATGGAGTAATAGACCGTGTTATTTAAAAGGAAAAAAGGGAAGTGGCTAGAACAATTTGATACCTACACGGAGTAGGTACTAATTTCAAAAGAGAAGTAGAAGTTCACGGACTTGACTAAATGGTGGCGGTGACATGGATATTACTTGTAATAGCTAAACATCTCACACATACCCAATCTTAGATATGGCAGGTGGAGAGGATTTATTTTGTTTTTGTTTTAATCATGCAAAAGTGAGGTTTTGACAAAATTGAAATTAAATTGTCAAAAGTTTAATATTTGTAATCATATTATTGATACAATGGTCTCAAAGAGGAATATTTCTAAGGAAAAGGCATGCATTATAAATGGATGACGTCATTTACATTTTGGAGTTCAAAGGTGACATATTCTTGATTCTTCAAAGGCTTTGACCCCAAAAAAAGGGACAAGGACGAAAATGACCCCTCGGTATAATGTAATGACAAGCAATAGCCAAAGAACTTTAATTACCATTTGATAGCCAGAAAAAGCCTCTATCTGCGCCAAAAAGCGGTTGACTTTCACATGTTTGCCCCATCACTTTCTATTTCTCCATTTTTTTGTTTCCTTTTCATTTGTTTTGATTTTCTTTGACACACGTGGACTTCACCTCTTAATATTGCATGACACTTTCATTTCTCTTACTCAATGCTTACAACTTCTTGATTTAAAAGCTACTCAATCTTTGCTCCTCTATTTTTTTAATAATTAAATATAATTTATATATATATATATATATATATATATAATGACACAATATATATGTTATAGAATATATATTTTTGTAATGACACTCCAGGTTATTTATGCGTTTCTTCCTTTTTTGAACCATTAGAGCTTGCCTATAGCAGCCCCAAGTCATTTATGGCTTGTTGGGATCAATAGTTCGGTGCCCGAGCCATTTGTTTGGTCTTTTTTGCCGTTCCTTATTTTAGAGCTTTAGGCTTTTGAAATCGTTGACTTCAGTCAACATTCTTGGTGAACGTGCTTGGAATCAAATTCTGACAGTTCCGTTAGCTCCAGAGCATGGATTTTGGTCTAGTGGAACCTTTGGTTGGGATCTGACAGCTTTTCAACTTGGAATTCTCTCCCATTCTGTGTTTTCAGGCCAGTTGGGCTTGCTTGGTTGACTTTGGTCAACATTTGGAGAAGATGGCGTCAGATGAAAATTTTGTCCAAGCTGTTAGCTCTGGAACGTCAAGCTTAGGCTAGTGGGAGTGTTGTTCGGGTCCCGAGGCTTTCGAGCTTAATTTTGGCCATTGGGTTCCATTTTAGAAATAGTTGGCTAAAGGTTGATTTTGGGCGTGGGGCTCACTTTTCATTAAATCAACCTTCGATAGGATTTTCGTCAATTCCATTGGATCCGAAATGCCATTTCTAGTGGAATAGCTCAGGTTGTTTGTTTTTGCGGGACTCCAAATGCATTTTCAGGGACCCAAAGTGTGAAAATCTGCCCTTGACAGTTGGTTGCTGTCATAGCCCATTTTGTTTATCGTGAACGCGGGGAGTTGGCCGTGTTTGCATAGGGCAAAATACAGCTGCCCCAAATTTTTTCTTCGCGTTCGCGAAGGGCATTTGTCAGCTGCCTATTTTGCTCTTCGCGTAGGCGACGCCTGGCCGCGTTCGCAAAGGCTTGGGCCAGCAGCTATTTAAGTTGTACCCTTACATTTTTTCAGCCATCTTTCTTCATTTCCCTCAACACCAAAGCACCAAAACTCTCTCAAAAATTTCTCTAACCAGTTCCACCTTTGAGAATTTGTTTTTCCCTCGATAACTCTTGCTCCGTTGGCGTTGTGGTAAGTTTTCTTCCTTTCCCAAAGTTGTCTTCTCCATTGTTAAAATCACCATTGATGCCATCTTCCCAAAGCTTTCTTTTTGCTTGTAGATTGTGTTTCCGAGGGGGGACAACATGATTCATGGATTTTGTGGAACTCACTATCGTAGCTCGTTTCTCTTGTTGTGGTAGGTGATTCTTACCAATTTTCGGTCTTATTCATAAATCTCCCTCTTTGAGCCCTTGACCTTTCGGGGCTGTTTTAGCTCGAAATCCTTGCCCAATCTCTTTGATTTTTCGGGAATGTACTCCCATGGTCATAGTGATCATTTTGGGTACTTTCATTTTTGGTTTCGAGTTGTGGGGCCTACGGGCCCGTCGGTGACCCGAATTCGGCCCGGATATTTCTATAGAGTTATGGGTATCGTTAGTCTCGTATTAATGTGTAATTTGTATTGATAGTGGTTTCTTTAATTGGAGCTTTTCAGAGCAGTTCGAGCCTGGACGACATCGTTCCTGCAGTTAGTCATCGGATGATAGGTAGGTTATGGCTTTCCCTACCTAGACTCTGTGTATATAGGCTATAACTGCATTAATTAGTATCCTTGGGTGGGTTATTATAGGTTGGTACCCTAGACCTTGTCTGCCTTTTCTGTCCGTTTATTTAATATGTTGATTGTAGTGTTCGTATCAGTATTGTATATTACCCTTGTGGTCCTGTGTGGCCTTTTATCAATTTTGGAACATAGATGGTGGGTTATTTGGGAATATCCGTGAGTCCTGAACATAGAGATATCCTTTTAGGCTGGTTATGTCTGTTGTAGAGCTGTTGCGCCAGTGTAGGGCTGGTAGGAATATTTGTGAGCCATTGGGCTAATTTATATCTGTGTGCGAGCATATCATCCATGAAAAAGGTTTTCCCTGCATGTTTTATCACTATTTTGGCTTCGGGCCTACTATAGATAGTTTTCTAAACCTTGCATGGCCTCGGAGGCCCATTTTCGGTATAGATGATGATAAAACAGGATTTGAATGACTTCACACTAGTTTTCCTACTGATTCTGCTCGGCAGGTCAAAGCACTAGACTTGATTTTAGTACTGATATAGACCCAGATACGCTCTAGGTACCCTTTGAGAGGGTTATTGCGACTTTTACTACTGATTTAGACCCGAGTATCCTTCGAGCACCCTTTGAGAGGGTTATTGAGACTTTTATCACTGATTTAGACCCGAGCCTACTTCAGGCACCCTTGAGCGGGTCTTTTGAGATTACTACTATTGTTTTAGACCCAGTTCAATTCCGGGCATATACTATGAGGTTTCGAGTTTTGATCTACTACATGAGATTGCATGGCTTTTATATGTGGTCTATGAGTAGACCTTCATGGACCCTGTCAATCCAGGACCTGGGCTTTAGGCTGTGTGTACCGAAAGAGGGGTGTACAACGTCAGAGAGGTACATGGGTAGAGTCCTTCCATGGGTCCTGCCTCTATATAGGCCCTTGAGGTACCTGAGGGGGGAACATATCGATTATTTTCAAATTATATCATTATCATGCATTTGGCACTCGGATTCCACCCTTATTTGCTGTGTGTTTAGTGTACACTCCAGTTGTATGGGCAGTCAAAGGGTTTGTTTTCACTTAATTGTGCTCCTCAGTTGTATGGGAGGTCGTTGGGACTGTAGGCAGATTATATTACTTCTATCATCTTGTAGATATAGCTTGGACTTTTGGTATCGATTGGATGAGTGGTTTAGCCTGTGAAGGCATCATTCTTGGGACTGATATTATTGAGGGGCTAGTGGGTCCCATATTACTAAAATTCTGATTGTGTAACTTTCTGAATAATTGTGGGGTTTGATTCCTATTTTATGTTGGTCTTGCTTAGCGTATCTGGATACTTGTGGGTTAGTTATCCTATCTTAGGCTTGACTTATAAGTGGAGTATATTTATGTTTATCTTGGTATTTGATATCTTGGGCATGTTTCTGTTAGTATGTGATTTCTAGTTCAATTGTTGGCTTGCTTTCCTTCCTTCCCGTTATTTGAGGTTACCATTATACCTCCCATCTCTTTGATTTCTTCTTTTTATATACTGTTGTTGCAAGGATCCCAGGTGAATCCTTTTTCCTTCTTTCACCTGCGTTCTATTTGTATATATCTTCTGTGCTAGCATTGTTTGCTTATAACTCTTACTTGTCTACTCTCCGTGCTAGTTCCTTGTGCTTTATCTATTGCTTCAGTGACTGCTTTCTTGCTATCTGCTATTTACTATTTTTATATCTTATATGCACTGAGTCGGCCGATGATGCCTACTGGGTACCCGTTGCTTTGCAATTGGTACTCATACTACACTTTTGCATCTTTTGGTACATATATTAGTTGAGCCTTCCCCGTTGATCGCGTTGGAGACTCGTACAACTTTTGGATCTTCGAAACTAGGGTGAGCGCCTGGCGGTTGAGGCTTGACCATGTCTCCTCTTTTGTATTATTACTCATTGTATATTCGAAGATAATTGTACTTATTATTTTGTTACTTCTAGCACTTGTATTCTACTAGAAGCTTCTGTATTGTCGATACCAAGTCTTGGGGTTGGTGTGGTTTCATTTTGTATATATTCAAGTTATTGCTTCTGCTTTGTCTTATCTTGTATTCTGTTTCCGCTTATTTCTGCTTATTGTTCGTATTGGTTAGGTAGTAGCCCATTACTAACCGTTCTGGGCTACATGATTAGTTTGCCTACTAGGGAGGTTGTAGGTGCCATCATGACCTGAGAAATCGAGTCATGACAATTTTATACATATAAAATCATAACAAATATATTTTTATACAATAATAATACAATTTCTATATACATCTTATACAAATACATATTTTATATAGAAATGATATAGTTTCTATACAAATACGTATACAATAACTACATAGTTTCTATACGCATCCTATACAACTTTTAACTGCAATAATTATTTAGATACATATTTAATACACCAACTATACAGTTTCTATAGAATTCTTATATAAATACATATCCTATACAATAATTATACAGTTTCTATATACATCACATTTAACCTTTAGCTACAATAATTATTTAGACTCATATTTTATACAATAATTATATAATTTTTATAGACATTTTATACATTTTCTATATAGATCATATACAAATGCATATTTTATATAACAATTATATAATTTTTATACACATCCTATACATCCTTTAGCTTAAATTAAAGAAGAAGGGAAATCATCAGCATGAACAACAAAATTAGGATCAAATTTGAACCTTCTGCCAGCTAACTTCGAAATACTTTTCATTTTGCTCTTTCGCTTCATCACAAAGGAATTCATACACAATATAAGCACGTCGGCTTACACTATGAGAAAATCGAGAAGAAATTTTAATCGAGTATTCCTCAAGAATAATTTCAATTGCAATCCCTCAATCACAATAAGAAAAAATTAAATGAATTATGCAAGAACTAAACTCAATGAGATAAACCCATATGAAAAAAATCAAGAATTGGAGGAAGAAAGATAGGATTTGTGTGGAGTGATTTTCTATGAAGGATTGGAGAAAATGAGAAAGAAGAGTGGTTATGGGTTAAGACAAATAGTCGACTTAGGAGAAAAAATGGAAAGTATAATGGTATAATGAACAAGACAAATAGTTGACTTAGGCTCACTTTATCAGATTTGGGCTATCTATATTCAGTGGCTATAAATTGGAAATAAAAAGGCCGAAGGTTCATTTTTTGTCCAACAGATCAAACTTGGGTCTTTTGTTTTACAACTGGCCAGCCCATGTCCCTTCCAAAAAAAAATGATACTTCAAGGCCCGTCTTTTATTACGGCGCGTCTATGCTATGATGAGTCTTGAAGTGGGAGCATTTGTACGCAATGAAACTTTATTCATATAAAATTTGGATTATATTAAATTTAAAATATATTAGTCCAAATAAATATTATGGATTAATATAATTGAATTAATTAATTGAGTCTAACAAATATGTGTTTAATTAAAGTCCAATTTTATAAGCCTAATTCATTGATTTGGGCTACAAATAATGAGCCCACTTTGCTAAGTCCAAGACGTCATCTTATTCTAGAGGCCCAATTGGGCACCATGTGTCAAATGAAATGGCACATCAAATCAAATGAGAGGCCAATAAAGTCATGCCACATGTCAAAATGATGCAGTATGCCTAGTAAAATTAAGACCAACAAAAGTATGCCACGTGTACAAGTGACATGTTCTGACCAATCAAATGTCGCCATGTCACTCAAATCTGATTGGCCAAAAGAAGCTTGTCTTGACCATAACTCCTCCATTTTATAACTATAAATAGGGGTCTTTCATAATTCAGAAAGGACACCTAATTTCTAATAAGAAGCCAGAGAGAGCTCGTGGATCAAATATCATATATTTCTCTACAAGCTACAAGTTCAAGCATTCAAGTTCAAATACTACTCAAGATCAAGACAAAGATTCAAGAACAAGCTCAAAAGCCCTTGAATTCAAGTACAAGTCAAGATCAAATTCACCAAATTCAAGATCAAGCTCAACGACCCTTGAATTTATATACTTGAAAGGACGAATCATAGGATTCATACAGATTGTAACACTCATTTATTCAAATCAAATACTATAATTATTGTGATATTTTCAATCTCGATTATTATTTTCTGTGACTCAAATTTTATCGTCAACAATTATATTTGTGATTTTTTTTTTCAAAAGTAGTTATAATCAAATTACTTTAAAATCTTGTATCCTAGGTAAATTGTTCGAGTAAAATATTAAGTACTTCGAAGTTTTAGATTAAAATGCAATATTTTGATATTGATATTTGTCAATCTTATATTAGTACTCATTCACTTTATTTTAATTTATATGATATAGTTTGATTTGACACAATATTTAAATAAAAAATAAAGAGCTTTTAAAAAATTGTGGTTAAACATGTCATGCCATTTGTATGACCATTAGAATTTTGAAACTTGTGGTCCTAAATATTTATAACAATTGTGTGGCTAGAAAGTTTCTCATTAAGGATAAATAAACATTATAGTTATATGTTTTCAATGTTACGACCCAATTTCTCAGTCATGATGGCACCTACAATCCCTCAGTAGGTGAACCAATCCCCGTAGCCCGGAACGATTAGTAATGGGCTACTGCTTAAGTAGAAAACGGGAGAAACATAATATAAGCTGAAGCAAGGGAAATAATACAACGAAGTAAGCACATGAATGCATAAGCGGAAGCTAAAACACACCCAAAATATGGTATCATAGTATAAGAGCCGAAACTACATCAGCAGAGTATGAAGGATCCAAAATAATATATACATATATCTGCAAATAAAAAAAGAGTACATTATACAAAAAAAATGAGCTAAAAGCTAAGCCCGGTCATCAAGAGCTCATCCTAAGCCTCAGATAGTCCAAAAGATCGGCCCGCACGAGTCACCAATATTTGGGGGCAGAAGAAGAAGTCCAAGCTTTGCAAGAAGCGCATTCAAGAGTATGTGGATCACATCAATTTGGACCAAAGCTACACTTCCTCATAAAAAGGATGAGATATTAATGGCCGACAATGGTGAAATATTGCTTGGATTATGCTCGAAGATGCAAGGCTTGTCAGTTTCATGCAAATTTCATACATCAGCCTCCTGAAGTACTACACCCGACTATCACATCTTGGCCATTTGACGCTTGGAGACTAGATGTTGTTGGGCCACTACCAAAGTCTTCTGGTGGACACTTGTACATCTTGGCTGCAATAGATTACTTCTCAAAATGGGTTGAAGCTGTCTCTCTCAAAGAAGTGAAGTAGGATAATGTTGCAAACTTCATCCGAGTGAATATCATCTACCATTTTGGCATTTCTCGCTACATAATAACAGACAATGGCAAATCGTTTTATAACAAGTTGATGAACAAGATTCGTGATCTCTTTGGTTTCAAGCAGCGTAAATCTTCTATTCATCATGCTGCTGCCATTGGTCTAGCTGAATATTTCAATAAAAATCTATGCAACTTATTGAAGAAGGTCATCTCCAAGTATAAAAGAGAATGGAAAGAGCGAATGGAAGAAGCCTTATGGGCGTATAGGACGACTTATCGTACATCGACACAAGCAACCCCATATTCACTTGCTTTTGGAGTTCAAGCAGTCCTACCACTTGAGCATCAAATACCTTCTTTAAGACTTTCTATTCTAGAGGGGCTCACTGAAGAAGAAAATGCCCAATTGCTTTTGTCAGAGTTAGAAGCACTTGATGAGAAAAGGTTGGAAGCTCAACAAAATCTGGAATATTATCAAACCTGTCTGTCTCGTGCTTGCAACAAAAAGGTTCGGTTGGGGTGTTTCCAAGTTGGAGATCAAGTACTTACAGTAAGGAGGCCCATTGTCACTTCACATAAGTCTGGGGGCAAATTCACTCCGAAGTAGGATGGACCATATGTTAAGCATATTCAAATGGTGCTTACAAACTGGTTGACGCAGATGGCGTGAGGGTCGGCCCTATTAATGCCAAGTTCTTGAAGAGGTACTATCCTTGAAGATAGTTGACGCTCCTTAAGACACGAGCATAAACTGCATGTAACTCCTGGATTGCAAGAGTATAAACTGTGTATGGCTCCAAAAAAATTATCTGCTAGGTTGTAAACCTCGCAAGAGGCGGCCTAGACAAAAGTTAGGACACAACAAGTCCGCTAGGTTAAAAACTTTGCAAGAGGCAGCCTAGGAAAAAGTTAAGACACAAAAAATTCCAAAAAATAAACACTCTTTCAGAACTACGTTATGACTTGATCCTCTTCACCGAGGTACGTAGACGCTTAAAATTTTATTCTATGTTCAGTTGCATAAGTGTCGATAAAACACATGTTCCCACTTGATCTGCTACATGAAAGTCAGATCTATAAGCACTCTTTTATCAAACTTTTGAGCTTCATCAAATATTGATGGCTCGATGGGAGCAAACCTCTATGGAATATGAGCTTCTTTGGTGGGATTTAAAGTGCTCAAAACTTCTAAGTCTGTAGGTTGAAGTAACAAGTTTGCCATGTTTGCAAATTGAATCTATCAAATCCGTCAACTCTGCAAGATGAAGTCACGATCTGCCAAGTCTTTAAATTGAAGATCTCAAATCCAATAATTTTGCAAGATGAAGTCACATATCCGCCAAGTCTTCAAGTTGAAGTTTCAAATCCACCAAGTTTGCAGGTTGAAGTCTTCAAATATGTGAATTCTGCAAATTGAAACTCTCAAATTCCTCAACTCTGTGAGATAAAGATTTCAATCCGCTAAGTCCTCAAGTTGAAGTTGATAATCTACCAAGCCTGCAAGGTGAAAGTCTTAAATCTATTATGTCTGCAGGCTAAAGTCAATGATCTACCAAGCCTATAGGGTAAAGTTCTCAAATTCAACAAATCTGCAAGCTGAAGTCCTTAAATCTACTAAGTGTGCAAGTGAAAGTAAAAAATCTTCCAAGAATACCTTTAAATTTACCTTTCTTAGGACGGGGACGAGTATCTATCCCTTTGTGCCATAAGAATACCTTTAAATTTATCTTTCTTAGGGAGGAGATGAATATCTATCCCTTTGCACCATAAGAATACCTTTAAATTTATCTTTCTTAAGGTGGGAACGAGTATCCACTTCTTTGCGTCATAAAAATACCTTTAAATTTACCTTTCTTAGAGCGGGGACGAGTATCCATCTCTTTGCGTCGTAAGAATACCTTTAAATTTACCTTTTTTAGGGTAGGGATGAGTATCCATCCCTTTGTACCATAAGGTTTCCTTCTTCATGGACCATCATCTTGAACAAAAATACCTACAAAGGAAAAAATGAAAAGAAGGAAAAACCCACACACACAAAAAGAAAAATTAAATGCTCACCAAGAAAGTTGAAGACGTGAGCCTCTCCAAGAAATTAGTGAGAAAATATTGTGGACTCTACCCCTATTTAAAGAGTAAAAAGGGCGGTGATTTAGCTGTCTGTATCCTAATAGAAGTAAACCAAGTTGTATGGAGTAATACACCGTGTTATTTAAAAGGAAAAAAAGGGAAGTGGCTAGAACAATTTGATACCTACACAGAGTAGGTACTAATTTCAAAAGAGAAGTAGAAGTTCACAGACTTGACTAAATGGTGGCAGTGATAGAGATATTATTTTCAATAGCTAAACGTCTCACACATTCCCAAGCTTAGATATGGAAGGTGGAGAGGATTTATTTTGTTTTTGTTATAATCATGCAAAAGTGAGGTTTTGACAATATTGAAATTAAAATTGTCAAAAGTTTAATATTTGTAATCATATTATTGATACAATGGTCTCAAAGAGGAATATTTCTAAGGAAAAGGCATGCATTATAAATGGATGACGTCAGTTATATTTTGGAGTTTAAAGGTGACATATTCATGATACTTCAAAGGCTTTGACCCAAAAAAAGGGAGAAGGACAAAAATGAACCCTCAGTATAAAGTAATGACAAGCAATAGCCAGAGAAATATAATAACCATTTGATAGCCAGAAAAAGCCTTTATCTGCGCCGAAAAAGCAGTCGACTTTCACATGCGAGACTCATCACTTTCTATTTCACCATTTTTTTTGTTTCCTTTTCATTTGTTTTCATTTTCTTTAACACACGTGGACTTCACCTCTTAATATTTCTATAACAACCGGGTCCATCATTATAGGTAGTCCAATCATGCCAAGTTTTAGAGTTAGAAAACTCTAGATTTGGGAGTTTGAAATTCTGGGCTGGGCTAGCCTCGGTTGGTTTTGGAGCGAGGTAGAGTCTAGAGAAATCTGGGTAAAAATGGGTTTAGGTGTCTTGGATTGAGCTAGTTTTCTACTTAGCCTAGATATAAAGGAGTCTGAGGGACTTTTCGGAATCACATTTGGGTAAGTATAACTCCCAGAATAGCGTTTGACGTGAAGGGATTGTTTTGGGTTGTAGGGGAAAGCAAGTGTGTTGCGAAATGGCCAAAACTGGCAGATTTGCAGACTTTCTATCCGTGATGAGTGCGGTCACGCGCGATAGCGTCCACCTCTATAGCGGTAGAAATTACCGCTATAGCAGCGATCAAAGGGCGGTCAACCTCCTTAAGATCGCTATAGCGGCGGGCTACCGCTATAGCGGGACCGCTATAGTGGAGAAGGAATGCTATAGCGGGCCGACGGGTTTTTAATGTAGAAATAGCTCCCAAAATATTCAGTTTTTCTCAAGTTCATTTTTGGAGAAGAGCTAGGCGATTCCAGGCGTTTTTCGTCCTTCTCCGCCAAAATTCTTCCCTAAGGTAAGGTTTTCATTCTCGGACCTTTGTATTACGTTTTCTATGCGGTAGAATTGCTAGGAGGTAATTTAGAGAAGGTTAGAATAACCTAGGGATGGTGGAATTCGGGAAAGGAAGGGGATTCCAAGCATGTGAGTTCTTGGGTATGGATTTAAATACATTATTATGATCATAGGTTGTTTAATTCCCTGTTTTATCCGTAAAAGATGATAGAACTAGGAGAATTAACGGGGGAAAAGCCTGGGAAAGGGGTGGGATGATCATGGATGGCCTGGGGTTTGGGGATTTAGTATAATTCAGGTAATGTACAGGCCTTAGGTGTTAACTATATGTCTTGTGTGTTGGTTTTAGACCAAGAATAAGAGAGGAATCTAGAACACGGGAAAGCTCAGGTCGAATAGAGCTTGGAACATTTTGAGGTAGGTGATGGCTTATGATTTTCTATGAATGTGTATATTCACGTACTCATGTCTAAGTGATTGTATACATTACATGGCTTAGGGAAATTGTGTGAAATGTCTAGGTTCCTGTTTACAGTATGTGATTGAACGATTTTACTTGTTGGTTTTACAAGTTGTGTGTGTTCATATATTGACTGTGGTTTTTTTGACATTCAGTTGGCTCGGGTACCACACCTAGTATGGTTATAACACATGGTTGGCACGGGTACCACGCTTGGTACGGGTATAACATTCAGTTGGCACGGGTACCACGCCTGGTACGGGTATAACATTCAGTTGGCACGGGTACCACGCCTGGTACGGGTTTACTTTAATGCATCTTGCATTATTTCATTGACTATTGTATTGCATTGGTTGATATTGGTTCCGTGAGTGGACCAGGTTGTTTTACTGAATGTGATACTTGGAATTGGTTACGTGAGTGGACCAGGTTGTCTAGTTAAATATGCTATTGTTGGTGGTCCTTGAGGGGCCGGGAACTTGTTTAACTGCTGTGTTGGTCTTGGTTTAGGCCGGGTTGAATCATTACTTTTGGTAATTGTCTAGAAGGGATTCCAGGGTGGGTCCAGGCTAGACGGAAAGGTATGGTTATTGGTACATGTTTGTGGTATAGAACTATAAGAGATGGACTTCATGCGGGAACAAGGTAGGTGGAGACTGTAGTCTAGGACATGTATACTTGTTTCATGTTTTCCATATATTTACTTGTATATGTTCTACTTTTATATATATTGTTTACTTGGAAAGTGGCTGATGATCCTACCAGTACACAATGATGGTGTACTGATACTGCACTTGTCTTTTTTTTGGTGAGTACAGGAAACCTACCAGCGACTGAGACGCGACCTCGCATCTAGCACCGACGATTTCTGACTTTCAAGGGTGAGCTGCTTATTTCGAGCTACCTTGGGTTATCTTAGAGTTTCAGTCCATTTGTTTTGGACTTAAACCTATTTAATTTTGTATTTTGGGGTTGCATCCCCATCTTCTAGATATTTGGTACAATGACTTTCAGTTCCTAGGAGGGATTTTTCGCAAGATAATAATTATGTCTAGTTATTGAATTGTTTGATTGTTAGTTTACTTTTCGCTTGCTGGTTTTAGGCTGTTAGTCTAGGCAAGGGTTGAACTCTATTGGTTTGCTCATCCGGGGGTTGGGTGGGTGCCACTCACGATGGGTTGGGTTGTGACAAAGATGGTATCATAGCCTAGGTTCGTTGATCTTTTTGTACCAAACAGGTCTAGTAGTGTCTTGCGGAATAGTGCTGAGACGTTCGTACTTTTCTTTGAGAGGCTATGGGGCTTTAGGAAAAAACTATATCTTCTTTCTTTCCTTTGTGCTATAACTAGATTCTAATTGGTATCTGGTGATACAAATTTATATCTAACCTCGTTCACTCTTCTGTCCGCAGATGGTCACTACAAGAAATAATGGAGCAAGGCCAGCGGGCCCGGTAATTTGCGGCAGAGGTAGGAGAAGGGGAATGGGATGAGCTGGAGCCGCACCCGCCAGGAGTGGAGCTCGAGTTGCTGCTGCAGGTGAGGTAACCCCTCCCCCACCTCAGGATCATGTGGCTGAGGATGTAGAAGAAGTGGTTTTAGAGGATGGAGGGGCTCAGGAGGAGGCGGCACCGGTTAGGGGTGAAGCCTTCCTACTATGACACCGAAAGCTTTTAGGCAGGCGTGGTATATTATGAGTGGGTTGGTTAGTGCTGGATCCATACCTGCAGCTTATGCAAATCAGGCCTTGGATACTCAGCCAACGGTTACTACTACACCATGGATGGATGCAGCTTTGGGCACAAATGATCTCCTCAGGCCAATGCTAGGCCCAATGATGAAAGGGAATGAGCATGAGATGCTGACTAAGTTCCTTAAGCTGAAACTTCCGATGTTTCAGGGTACAAACAAGGAGGATGCTTATGAGTTCATCCTGGATTGCCATGAGAGGTTGCACAATTTGGGTATTGTACGTCAGCATAGGGTGGAGTTTTTCACTTTTCAGCTGTAGGGTGATGCCAAGCAGTGGTGGAGGTCTCATGTTGAGTGTCGGTCTTCTATCCTACCTCCATTGACTTGGGAGCAGTTCCATGCATTGTTTCTAGAGAAGTACATTTCCCATACTTTGAGGGACCGAAAGAAGATGAGTTTCTGAACTTGAAGCAGGGTAGCATGTCGGTCTCAGCTTATGAGGCTAAGTTCCATGCGTTGTCTCATTTTGCTACACAGATGTTGGGTTCCGAGGAGGAATGGGTCCGGTTATTTATCAAGGGTCTGAATAGTGATTTGCAGGTACTATCAGTGCATATGACTTCTCCAGGAAAGGGTTTTAATGATGTGGTGGATTATGTGAAGAAGATTGAGGGAGTTAGGCCATCGGGACAGGCTAAGGCTTTAGCCAAGAAGCCCCAAAATGAGGGAAACTATGGTGGTTCATACTCCCGGGGCTAGCATCAGCAGGCTTATTCGGCCCATCCTATTCAGTCAGCTCTGCCAACTATAACAGGTGGTCGTCAGGGAGCTCAATCTTCAGCTCCTAGAGGCCTGGGAGCATCCTATTCATCAGCTAGAAGACCTACTCTTGACCGTGGTTGCTTCCATTGTGGTGATTTGGGCCACTTTAAGAGGGATTGTCCACATAGACAGACAAGTAATAAGGGTCAGCAGCAGACTAGAGCAGTGGTTCTGGAAGGCAGAGGCGGTAATGCTAGGGGTCGCCCACAGGGCGGGTGAGGTAATTTTCAGGGAGGCCGGGGAGACAGAGGGAACAGCGGTGCAGGTAGGGGTGCGGCATACCTGGCCCGAGAAGTTGCCCGGATTGATGATCGGGCACATTGCTATGCTTTTCCAGGAAGGACTGAGGTGGAAGCCTCAGATGCGATGATCACAAGTACTATTCTTGTATGTGATAAAATGGCTTCGGTATTATTTGACCCAGGTTCTACATATTCTTATATGTCTGTGAGTTTTGCTTTGGGGCTGGGTTTGACCTGTGATATCCTTGATTCCCCTATCTATGTTTCTACCCCAGTGGGAGAGTCAGTGGTTGTGACTCATGTATATCCTGTTCTATTATTTTTTTGGGTTACATACTTGGCTAGACTTGGTAATCCTGGATATGGCTGATTTTGATATTATCTTGGGTATGACCTGGCTATCTCCTTATCATTCTGTGTTGAACTGTAACACCAAGACTGTGGCTCTAGAAATTTCGGGCAAGGATAGGCTAGAGTGGGAAGGTGTGTACAGGCCTAAGCCAGTTAAGATAATATCATTTGTCTGGGCTAGAAATCTAGTAGGGAGGGGTGTCTAGCCTTCTTGGCTCATTTTTGGGATGATAGTGTGGAGTCTCCTCCTATTGAGTCAGTTCCAGTGGTTTCTGAATTTTTAGAGGTGTTTCCAGCGGACTTGCCTGGCATGTCTCCGGATAGAGACATATATTTTTTTATTGATTTGGAGCCAGGCACTCGTCCCATTTCCATTCCTCCATATAGAATGGCTCCGGCAGAGTTAAGGGAACTTAAGACTCAGCTGCAGGAACTCCTAGATAAGGGATTTATATGTTCCAGTGCTTCACCTTTGGGTGCTCCGGTCTTGTTTGTAAAGAAGAAGGATGGTAGTATGCGGATGTGCATAGATTATAGGCAGTTAAACAAGGTGACCATCCAGAATAAGTACCCTCTACCCTGTATAGATGATTTGTTTGACCAGCTTTAGGGTGCTTCAGTGTTCTCAAAAATCGACTTGAGGTCGGGGTACCATCAGCTAAAGATTAGACCTGAGGACATTCCAAAACTGCTTTTCAGACCCGGTATGGGCATTATGAGTTTCTAGTAATGTCGTTTGGTTTGACCAATGCGACGACAACATTTATGAGTTTGATGAATGGGGTGTTTAAGTCCTACTTGGATTCTTTCGTTATCGTGTTCATCGATGATATTTTGATCTACTCTAAGAGTAGGGAGGAGCATGCTAATCATCTTCGTATTGTGCTGGATATCTTAAGGCACCAAAATCTTAATGCAAAATCACTAAGTGCGAGTTTTGACTGACTTCTGTGGCATTCTTAGGGCATGTAGTGTCAGAAAAAGGGGTGATGGTGGATCCCTAGAAAATTGAGGCAGTCAAGAGTTGGGTTCGGCCTAGCTCTGTGACTGAGGTGAGGAGTTTTATTGGGCTCGCGGGGTACTATCTGAGGTTTGTTAAGAATTTTGTTTCTATTTCTACTCACCTAACCAGGATGACACAGAAGGAGGTACCATTCGTGTGGTCCGACAAGTGCGAGGAGAGCTTCCAAAAGCTCAAGACACTTTTGACCACAACCCCTATTTTGTCCTTGCCGGTTGAAGGTAAAGACTTTGTTGTTTACTGTGATGCTTCACATTCTGGTTTTGGTGTTGTGTTGATGCATGACAGGAATGTGATAGCCTATGCATCTAGGCAGTTGAAGGTGCATGAGAGGAATTACCCGACTCACGATTTAGAGTTGGCAGCGGTGGTTTTTGCATTGAAAATCTGGAGAGACTATCTTAATGGTGTCAAGTGTGAGGTATTCACAGATCATCACAGTATGCAGCACGTTTTCACTCAGAAGGATTTGAATCTGAGTCAAAGGAGATGGATGAAGTTATTAAAGGATTATGATGTGACAATTCAGTACCATTCGGGTAAGGCTAATGTAGTGGCAGACGCATTGAGCTGGAAAACTGTTAGCATGGGTAGCTTATCTTTTTTGGGGGCATCCAAACGACCATTGGCTAAGGAGATTCAGGCTTTGGAGGCCAAGTTCATGCACTTGGGTGTTTTATATCAAGGTGGGTTGTCGGCCAGCATTGAGGTCAAGGCCACCTTCATAGAGAAAATAAAGGCGAAATAGTTTCAGGATCCAAAATTGGGTAAATTGTGAGGCAAGGTAATATCCGGGGAGTCCAGAGATGTCATGTTAGACTCTGGTGGTGTGTTGCATGTCAGGGAGAGGATTTGTGTTCCTCGGGTTGATGATAAAATTCAGAAAATCTTGATAGAAGCTCATGGTTTGCGGTACTCAATTCATCCGGGTGTGACCAAAATATACAGGAACTTGAGGCAGCGTTACTGGTGGCCCGGGATGAAAAAAGACATAGTAGATTTTGTGTCCAAATGTCAGAACTTCCAGCAGGTAAAGTATGAACATCAGAGACCTGCAGGACTACTTTAGAGAATGCCAATTCCAGAGTGGAAATGGGAAAGGATAGCCATGGATTTCGTGGTGGGTCTTCCAAAGACATTGGGGAAGTATGACTCAATTTGGGTCATTGTTGACAGGCTAACCAAGTCCGCTCATTTCATTCCTGTCAAGGTAGGTTACAATTCGCAGTAATTGGCTAAGATCTACGTGAAGGAGATTGTGAGACTGCATGGGGTACCACTGCCTATCATTTCAGACAGGGGTACGTAGTTTACTTCTAAGTTCTGGGCAAGTTACATGAAGAGTTGGGTACACAACTCACTTTTAGCACAACCTTCCATCCTCAGACTGATGGTCAGTCGGAGAGGACGATTCAGGTACTGAAGGACGTACTGAGAGCATGTGTAATGGACTTTGGTGGTCATTGGGACCAGTTTCTACCGTTGTGTGAATTCTCGTACAACAATAGCTACCACTCTAGTATTGATATGGCACCGTTTGAGGCCCTGTATGAGAGGAACTGCAGATCACCGATTGGGTGGTTTGATGAAGGTGATGTGAAGCCTCTGGGCGTAGATTTAGTGAAGAAAGCGCAGGAAAAGGTAAAGGGCATATAGACCAAGTTGCTGGCTGCTCAAAGAAGGCAGAAGAAGTATGCAGATCGCAAGGTCTGGGACATGGAATTTTAGGTTGGTGAACAAGTATTTCTAAAGGTATCGCCAATGAAAGGGGTTATGCGGTTTGGTAAGAAGGGCAAGCTTAGCCCTCGATTCATTGGTCCATTTGAAGTGCTTGAAATTATGGGGCCAGTGGCTTACAAGTTAGCACTACCACCTAGTTTGTTGGGCGTCCATCCGGTATTCCATGTATCTATGCTCAAGCGATACCATAGGGATGGAGACTACATCATCAAGTGGGATGAGGTACTTTTTGATAAGGACCTTCGTTATGAGGAGAAACTGGTTTTGATTCTTGCTCGGGATGTCCAGGGGTTGAGGACAAAGGTGATTGATATGGTGAAGGTTCAGTGGAAGCATCATCCGGTTGAGGAAGCCACTTGGGAAACCAATAAGGACATGCGGGACAAGTACCCTCAACTGTTTGAGGATTCAGGTGCTACACTTCCTTCCTTTTATTTCCATAATTTTGGGTTTGATCGTTTGGGGATGAATGATGGGTAAATTGGTATCTGTTGTAACGATCGGGTCCGTTGTTACGGGTAGTCCAATCGTGCCAAGTTTTAGAGTTAGAAAACCCCAGGTTTGGGAGTTGGAAATTCTGGGCTAGGCTAGCCTCGACCAGTTTTGGAGCGAGGTAGATTCTAGGGAAATCCAGGTAAAAATGGGTTTAGGTTTCTTGGATTGAGCTAGTTTTCCATGTAGCTAAGACATAAAGGAGTCCATAGGACTTTTCAAAATTGCATTTGGGTAAGTAGAACTCTCGGAATTGCGCTTGACGTGAAGGGATTATTTTGTGTTATCGGGGAAAGCAAGTGTGTTGCGAAATGGCCAAAACTAATTTTTGTACTTTCTGTCCGTGACGAGCGCGGTCACGTGCGATAGCGTCCACTGCTATAGCGGTAAAAATTACCTCTATAGCGGCGGTCAAAGGGCGGTCACCCTACTTAAGACCGCTATAGCGGCGGGCTACCGCTATAGTGGAGCGGGGACCGCTATAGCGGGCCGATGGGTTTTTAATGCAGAAATAGCTCCCAAAACATTTAGTTTTTCTCAAGTTTGTTTTGGGAGAAGGGCTAGGTGATTCCAGGCGCTTTTCTTCCTTTCTCCATCAAAATTCTTCCCTAAGGTAGGGTTTTCTTTCCCGAACCTTTGTATTACGTTTCCTATGCGGTAGAATTGCTAGGAGGGAATTTGGGGAAGATTAGAATAACCTAGGGATGGTGGAATTCGGGGAAGAAAGAGGATTCCAAGCATGTGAGTTCTTGGGTATGGATTAAAGTACATTATTATGATCATAGGCTGTTTAATTCCCTGTTTTATCCGCAAAAGATGATAGAACTAGGAGAATTAATGGAGGAAAAGCCCGGGAAAGGGGTGGGATAATCATGGGTGGCCTGGGGTTTGAGGATTTAGTATAATCCGGGTAATGTACATGCCTTGGGTGTTAACTATATGTCCTGTGTGTTGTTTTTAGATCAAGAACGAGAGAGGAATCAAGAACACGGGAAAGCTCGGGTCGAATAGATCTTGGAACATTTCGAGGTATGTGATGGCTTATGATTTTCTGTGAATGTGTATATTCACATACTCATGTCTAAGTAATTGTATGCAGTACATGGCTTAGGGAAATTGTGTGGAATGTCTAGGTTCCTGTTTACAGTCTGTGATTGATCGGTTTTACTTGCTCGTTTTACAAGTTGTGTGTGTTCATATATTGACTGTGGTTTTGTTGACATTCAGTTGGCTCGGGTACCACGCCTGGTACGGGTATAACACATGGTTGGCACGGGTACCACACCTAGTACGGGTATAACATTCGGTTGGCACAGGTACCACGCTTGGTACGGGTTTACTTTATTGCATCTTGCATTGTTTCATTGACTATTGTATTGCATTAGTTGATATTGGTTCCGTGAGTGGACCGGGTTGTTTTACTGAATGTGATACTTGGAATTGGTTCTGTGATTGGACCGGGTTGTCTAGTTAAATGTGCTATTGTTGGTGGTCCTTGAGGAGCCGGGAACTTGTTTAACTGCTGTGTTGGTCTTGGTTTAGGTCGGGTTGAATCATTACTTTTGGTAATTGTCTAGAGGGGATTCCAGGGTTGGTCTGGGCTAGATGGAAAGGTATGGTTATTGGTACATGTTTGTGGTATAGAACTGTAACATTTGGACTTCATGCGGGAACAATGTAGGTAGAGACTATAGTCTAGGACCTGTATACTTGTTGCGTGTTTTCCATATATTTACTTGTATATGTTGTACTGTTATATATATTGTTTACTTGGAAAGTGGCTGATGATCCTACCAGTACACAGTGGTGATGTACTGATACTGCACTTGTCTTTCTTTTGGTGAGTACATGAAATCTACCAACGACTGAGATGCGACCTCGCATATAGCACCGGCGATTTCTGACTTTCAAGGGTGAGTTGTTTCTTTCTAGCTACCTTGGGTTATCTTAGAGTTTCAGTCCATTTGTTTCGGACTTAAAACTATTTCATTTATTCTTTTGGGGTTGCATCCCCGAATTCTAGATATTTGGCATTGATGTTTGGTACAATGACTTTCAGTTCCTAGGAGGGATTTTTCGCAGGATAATAATTATGTTTAGTTATTGAATTGTTTGATTGTTAGTTTACTTTTCGCTTGCTGGTTTTAGGTTGTTAGTCTAGGCAAGGGTTGAACTCTATTGGTTCGCTCATCTGGGGGTTCGGTGGGTGCCACTCACGACGGGTTGGGTCGTGATAATTGCATGACACTTTCATTTCTCTTACTCTATGCTTACAACTTCCTGATTTAAAAGCTACTCAATTTTTGCTGCTCTATTTTTTTAATAATTAAATATAATTTTAATATATATATATATAATTACACAATATATATGTTATAGAATATATATTTTTGTAATAACCCTCTCGGTCATTTACACTTTTCTGCCTTTCTTGAACCATTAGAGCTTGCCTATAGCGGCCCCAAGTCATTTATGGCTTGTTCAGACCGATAGTTTGGTGCCCGGGCCATTTGTTTGGTCTTTTTGGCCGTTCCTTGTTTTAGAGCTTTAGGCTTTTGAAATTGTTGACTTCAGTCAACATTCTTGGTGAACATGCTCGAAATCAAATTCCGACAGTTTCGTTAGCTCTAGAGCGTGGACTTTGGTCTAGTGGAACTTTTGGTTGGGATCCGGGAGCTTTTTAGCTTTGAATTCTATCTCGTTCTGTGTTTTTAGGCCAGTTGAAATTGCTTGATTGACTTTGGTCAACATTTGGAGAAGACAACCTCGGATGGAAATTCCGTTAGTGTTGTTAGCTCTGGAATGTCGAGCTTAGGCTAGAGAGATTGTTGGTTTGGGTCCCGAGGCTTTCAGGCTTAATTTCGGCCATTGAGTTCCATTTTAGAAATAGTTGGCTAAAGATTGATTTTGGGCGTGGGTCTCACTTTTCATTAAATCGGCCTCCGATAAGATTTTCATCGATTCCATTAGATCCGAAATGCCATTTGTTGTTGAATATCTCAGGTTGTTTGTGTTTGCGGGACCCCGGATACGTTCTCGGGGAGTTGGCCGCGTTCGCATAGGGCAAAATCCAGCTGCCTCAATTTTGTTCTTCGCATTCGCGAAGGGCATTTGTCCAGCCGCCCATTTTGCTCTTCGCGTAGGCGATGACTGGCCGCGTTCGCAAAGGCTTGGTCCAGCAGCTATTTAAGTTGTGCCCTTACATTTTTTCAGCCATCTTTCTTCATTTCCCTCAACACCAAAGCACCAAAACACTCTCAAAAATTGTTGTAACTAGTTCCACCTTTGAGAAATTGTTTTTCCCTCGATAAATCTTGCTCCACTGGCGTTGTGGTAAGTCTTGTTCCTTTCCCAAAGTTGTCTTCTCCATTGTTAAAATCACCATTGATGCCATCTTCTCAAAGCTTGCTTTTTTCTTGTAGATTCTGTTTCGGAGGGGGGATTGCATGATTCGTGGGTTTCATGTAACTCACTCTCGTAGCTCGTTTCTCTCATTATGGTAGGTGATTCTTACCAATTTTCAGTCTTATTCATAAATCTCCCTCTTTGAGCCCTTGACCTTTCGGGGATGTTTTAGCTCGAAATCCTTGCCCAATCTCCTTGATTTTCTGGGCATATACTCCCATGGTCATGGTGATCATTTTAGGCGCTTTCATTTTCGGTTTTGGGTTGTGGGGCCTACGGGGTCGCGGGTGACCTGAATTTTGGTTTGAATACTTCTATAGCGTTATGGGTATCGTTAGTCTCGTATTAATGTGTAGATTGTTGTATTACTAGTGGTTTCGCAAATTGGAGCTTTTCAGAGCTGTTCGTGCCTGGACGACGCTGTTCCTACAGCTAGTCATTGGACGATAGGTAGGTTATGGCTTTCCCTACCTAGACTCTACGTATATAGGCTATAACTGCATTAATTAATATCCTTGGGTTGGTTGTTATAGGTTGGTACCCTAGACCTTGTCTGCTTTTTCTGTCCATTTATTTAATACGTTGATTGTAGTATTCATCTCAGTATTGTATATTACTCTTGTGGTCCTGTGTGGCCTTTTATCGATTTTGGAACATAGATGGTGGGTTATTTGGAAATGTCCGCGATACCAGACATAGAGATATACTTTTAGGTTGGTTATGTTTGTTGTAGAGCTGTTGAGCCTGTGCATGGCCGGTAGGAATATTATTGAGCCATTGGGCTAATTTATATCTGTGTGCGAGCATATCATCCATGAAAAAGGTTTTCCCTGCATGTTTTATCACTATTTTGGCTTCGGTCCTACTATAGATGGTTTTCTAAACCTTGCATGGCCCTGGAGGCCTATTTTCGATAAAAATGATGATAAAACAGGATATGAATGACTTCACACTGGTTTACTAACTGATTCTAGGCTCGGTAGGGCAAATCAACTTGATTTTAGTATTGATTTAGACCCAGAAACGCTCTGGGCACCCTTTGAGAGGGTTATTGCGACTTTTACTACTAATGTAGACCCGAGTATCCTTCGAACACCCTTTGAGAGGTTTATTGAGACTTTTATCACTGATTTAGACCCGAGCCTACTTTGGGCACCCTTGAGCGGGTCTTTTAAGATTACTACTATTGTTTTAGACCCGGTTCGATTTTGGGCATGTACTACGAGGTTTCGAGTATTGAGCTACTACATGAGATTGCACGGTTTTTATATATGGTCTACGAGTAGACCTTCATGGACCCTGTCAATCCAGGACCTGGGGCTTTGGGCTGCATGTACCGAAAGAGGGGTGTACGACATCAGAGAGGTACACGGGTAGAGTCCTTCCATGGGTCATGCCTCTTTATGGTACCTTGAGGTACTTGAGGAGGGAACATACCGGTTACTTTTACATCATATCATTATCATGCATTTTGCACTCTGATTCCACCTTTGTTTTCTGTGTGTTCAGTGTACACTCCGGTTGTATTGGCGGAAGGAGGGTTTGTTTTCACTTGATTGTGTTCCTCAGTTGTATGGGCGGCCGTTGGGACTGTAGGTAGATTATATTACTTCTATTATCTTGTAGATATAGCTTGGACTTTTGGTATCGATTGGATGAGTGGTTTAGCCTGTGAAGGCACCGTTCTTGGGACATATATTATTGAGGGTCTAGTGGGTCCCATATTACTAAAATTCTTATTGTGTAGCTTTCTGAATGATTCTGGCGTTTGATTCCTGTTTTATCCTGGTCTTGCTTAGCGTATCTGAATACTTGTGGGTTAGTTATCCCATCTTAGGCTTGACTTATAAGTGGAGTACATTTATCTTTATCTTGGTATTTGATGTCTTGGGTATGTTTCTGTTAGTATGTGATTTCTAGTTCAATTGTTGGCTTGATTTCCTTCCTTCCCGTTATTTGAGGTTACCGTTATACCGCCCATCTCTTTGATTTCTTCTTTTTATATACTGTTGTTGCAAGGATCCCAGGTGCGTCCTTTTTCCTTCTTTCACATGCGTTCTATGTGTATATATCTTCTGTGCTAGCATTTTTTGCTTATAACTCTTACTTGTCTACTCTCCGTGCTAGTTCCTTGTGCTTTATCTATTGCTTCAGTGGCTGCTTTCTTGCTATTCACTATTTTTATATCTTATATGCACTCAGTCGGTCGATGATGCCTACTGGGTACTCGTTGCTTAGCAATTGGTGCTCATACTACACTTTTGCATTTTTTTGGTGCATATACTAGTTGAGCCTTCGCCGTTGATCGCGTTGGAGACTCGTGCATCTTTTGGATCTTCGAGACTAGGGTGAACGCCTGGCGGTCGGGGCTTGACCACGTCTCATTTTTTGTACTATTACTCTTTGTATATTCGAAGATAATTGTACTTATCATTTTGTTACTTCTAGCACTGTATTCTATTAGAAGCTTTTGTATTGTCAATACCAAGTCTTGGAGTTGGTGTAGTTTCATTTTGTATATATTCAGGTTATTGCTTCCGCTTTGTCTTATCTTATATTCTACTTCCGCTTATTTCTGCTTATTGTGCGTATTGGTTAGATAGTATCCCAATACTAACCGATCCGGGCTACATGGATTGGTTTGCCTACTAGGGGGGGTTGTAGGTGCCATCATGACCTTAGAAATTGGGTCGTGATAATTTTATACATAGACAATCGTAACAGATATATTTTTATACAACAATGATACAATTTCTATATACATCTTATACAAATACATATTTTATATAGCGATGATACAGTTTCTATGCAAATACATATACAATAATTATATAGTTTCTATACACATCCTATAAAACTTTTAACTGCAATAATTATTTAGATACATATTTAATACAACAATTATACAATTTCTATAGAAATCTTATATAGATACATATCCTATACAATAATTATACAGTTTCTACATACATCACATTTAACCTTTAGCTGCAATAATTATTTAGACTCATATTTTATACAATAATTATATAATTTTTATACACATTCTATATATTTTCTATATAAATCATATACATATGCATATTTTATATAACAACTATTCAATTTTTATACACATTCTATATATCCTTTAGCTTAAATTAAAGAAGAAGAGAAATCATCAATATGAACAACAAAATTAGGATCAAATTTGAACCTTCTGCCAGCTAACTTTGAAATACTTTTCATTTTGCTCTTTCGCTTCATCACAAAGGAATTCATACACAATATAAGCACGTCGGCTTACACTAAGAGAAAATCGAGAAGAAATTTCAATCGAGTATTTCTCAAGAATAATTTCAATTGCAATCCCTCAATCACAATAAGAAAAAATTAAATGAATTATGCAAGAACTAAACTCAATGAGATAAACCCATATGAAAAAAAATCAAGAATTATAGGAAGAAAGATACGATTTGTGTGGAGTAATTTTCTATGAAGGATTGGAGAAAGATGAGAAAGATGAGTGGTTATGGGTTAAGAAAAATAGCCGACTTAGGAGACAAAATGAAAAGTATAATGATATAATGAACAATACAAATAGTCGACTTAGTCTCACTTTATCAGATTTGGGCTATCTATATTCGGTGGCTATAAATTGGAAATAAAAAGGGCGAAGGTTCATTTTTTGTCCAATAGATAAAACTTGGGCCATTTGTTTTACAATTGGCCAGCCCATGTCCTTTTATCAAAAATATATGATACTTCAAGGCCCGTCTTTTATTACGGCGCATCTATGCTACGATGAGTTTTGAAGTGGGAGCATTTGTATGTAACAAAACTTTATTCATATAAGATTTGGATTATATTAAATTTAAAATATATTAGTCCAAATAAATATTATGGGTTAATATAATTGAATTAATTAATTGAGTCCAACAAATATGTGTTTAATTAAAGTACAATTTTATAAGGCTAATTCATTGATTTGGGCTACAAATAATGAGCCACTTTGCTAAGTCCAAGATGTCATCTTATTCTAGAGGCCCAATTGGGCGCCACGTGTCAAATGACATGGCACATCAAGTCAAATGAGATGCCAATAAAGTCATGCCATGTGTCAAAATGATGCAGTATGCCTAGTAAAATTAAGACCAACAAAAGTATGCCATCACTCAAATCTGATTGGTCAAAAGAAGCTTGTCTTCACCACAACTCCTCAATTATATAACTATAAATAGGGGTCTTCCATAATTCAGAAAGGACACCTAATTTCTAATAAGAAGCCAGAGAGAGCTCGTGGATCAAATAACGCAGATTTCTCTACAAGCTACAAGTTCAAGCATTCAAGCATTCAAGTTCAAATACTACTCAAGATCAAGATGAAGATTCAAGAACAAACTCAAAAGCCCTTGAATTCAAGTACAAGTCAAGATCAAATTCACCAAATTCAAGATCAAGCTCAACGACCCTTGAATTTACATACTTGAAAGGATGAATCAGAGGATTTATAGAGATTGTAACACTCATATATTCAAATCAAATACTACAATTATTGTGATATTTCCAATCTCGATTATTATTTTCTGTGACTCAAATTTTATTGTCAATAATTATATTTGTGATTTTTTTTCAAAAGTAGTTATAATCAAATTACTTTAAAATCTTGTATCCTAGGTAAATTCCTCGAGTAAAAGATTAAGTACTTCAAAGTTTTAGAATAAAATGCAATATTTTGATATTGATATTTGTCAATCTTATATTAGTACTCACTCACTTTGTTTTAATTTATATGATATAGTTTGATTTGACACAACGTTTAAATAAAAAAATAAAGAGCTTTAAAAAAATTGTGGTTAAACATGTCATGCCATTTGTATGACCATTAGAATTTTGAAACTTGTGGTCCTAAACATTTATAACAATTGTGTGGCTAGAAAGTTTCTCATTAAGGATAAATAAACATTATAGTTATATGTTTTCAATGTCACGACCCGATTTCTCGGTCATGATGGCACCTACAATCCCTCAGTAGGTGAACCAATCCCTATAGCCTAGAACGGTTAGTAATGGGCTACTGCTTAACAAGAAAGCGGAAGAAACATAATATAAGCTGAAGCAAGGGAAATAACACAACGAAGTAAGCACAGGAATGCATAAGAGGAAGCTAAAACACACCCAAAATCTTGTATCATAGTATAAGAGCCGAGACTACATCAACAGAGTATGAAGGATCCAAAATAATATATACATATATGTGAATAATAAAAGAGTACATTATACAAAAAAAATGAGCTAAAAGCTAAGCCCGGTCGCCAAGAGCTCACCCTCAGCCTCAGATAGTCCAAAATATCGACCGGCACGAGTCTCGAACGAATCAGCAGCGATGGCCAACACTAGGATCTGTACCAGAAAGATGCAGAGTGTAGTATTTGCACCAATTGCTAAGAAATGGGTACCTAGTAGGTATCATAGGCTGACTGGGCGCATATAAGATATAAGAGCATTAATATAGTAGAAATGAAACAAGTAGTCACAGAAACAACGAAAAGGTACACGGAAGCTAGCACAGAAGGATACAAGAAGAAAACAACATAGTTGGCTAGCTGCTAGAAATATATATCTCAAAGACACAGGTGAAGGAAAGAAATAATGCACCTGTTATCCATGCAATAACAATATATAAAGAGAGTTTAAGAAGAAGACAATATATAGATAACCTCAAGTAAGAAGGGAAGGAGGAAAAGAACTAACAGTAACCATGCTCGAAAACAAGACTAAGAACCAAGTCATGCTAGTAATACCACTCTCAGTTACCAATCACCTTAATACAACCATAGTAAAGATCAATATTGCGATAAAATAACGATAATTCTACCTACAGTCCCAACAGGCACCCATCACCCGAGGAACGCATACAAATGAAGATAAGCTATCACGACCCAATTTCTCAGGTCATGATGGCACTTATAACTCCCCAGTAGATGAACCAATTCCCGTACCTTGGAATGATTAGTAATGAGCTACTACCTGACCAAAATTCACAATAGGCAGAAATAAGCAGAAGCAGATATAAAGATAGGACAAAGCGGAAGCAACAACCTGAATATAAACATAAAAAAGGAACTATACCAACCCCAAGACTTGGTATCAATAGTACAGAAGTTTCTAATAGAATACAAGTTCTAGAAGTAACTAAATAGAATAAACAACTATCTCCGAAAGTACAAAGAGCAATAGTGTCAAAAGATGAGATATGGTCAAGCTTCGGTCGTCACGGGCTCATCCTAGTCTCGAATATCCAAAAGTTGCACGAGTCTCCACGTGATCAATTGCAAAAGCTCATACTAATATCTGCACCAAAAGATGCAGAGCTGTAGTATGAGCACCAATTGCTAAGCAATGGGTACCCGATAGGCATCATCAGCCGACTGAACGCATATACGATATAAATACAGTAATATAACAGATAACAAGAAAGCAATCACCAAAGCAATAGAAAAAACGCATAGAAACTAGCACGGAGAGTAGTCAACCAAGAGTTATAAGCATACAATGCTAGCACAAAAGATATACATAACACGGAAACGTATGTGAAAGAAAGAAGAACACACCTGGAATCCTTACAACAACAGTATATATAAAGAGAGAGTTTTAAAAGGATGACGGTATACCGGTAAACTCAAGTAAAAAGGGAAAGAAGAAAAGTAAGCCAACAATCAAACTAGAAGCCATACACTAATAGAATCATGCTTAAAATATCAATTTCAAGATAAAAATAGACGTAAAACAATCTCTCAAGTATAACCCTAGGATTGAATAACTAAGTCATAAAGTACTGAGATCCACAATCAAGAACCATGATAAAGAATATAACTAGATAGCCCACAACTGCTCAGAAGGCCACATAAATAGTGCCTCAATAATATAGGACCCACTAGCCCTTCTATAATTAAAGTCCAAAAGTCATAGCCTCAACAGGCCTAAAACCACTAATCCAACCAGAACCGAAGGTCATAACAAGCTCTATAACACAAAAGGGGTAATATAATATACCTACAGTCCCAATGGCCGCCCATACAATCGAGGAACATAATCAAGTGAAAACAAACCCTCCTACATCCCATACTACTGGAGCATACACTGAGCAAACAACAAACAAGGTTGGAATCAGAATACAATATGCATGATGATGATATGATGAATCTGGTGTGATAAAAGTGTCGAATGTTACCCCCTTCGGTACCTACAAGGCCCAATAGAGGTAGGACCCATGAAAGGCTCATATGTAAACCTCAACTCCACTGTATAACCCTCCTCCTGTCACACTTTTTGGCCCATAGCCATTGGCCCAGTAATGGCAGAGTCCATAGGGGTTTACTCGTAGACTACATACTAAAACCATGAATCTCAAAGTACAATTGTCCAGAGTGTGACCAAATATAGATCAATAATCAAAGCCGCATAATATGTGCCCAGAATTAAACCAAGTCTAAAACAGTAGTAGTGATCTCAAAAACCCTCATAAAGGGTGCCCGGGGTGTATCCAGGTCTAAATCAGTAGTCAAGTCTCAAAATCCCTAAACAGGGTCCCCGACAAGTATCCGGGTCTAAATTCGTAGAAAAATCATGTAATATCCCCTCTATTCGAAGAGGTTTCATAAAAGTCAGTACCAACACCCTTTCATAATCCTTTTATCAAAATCGGGCCCTCGGGGCCATGCAAAGATTAGAAAACCATTTATAGTAGGCCCGAAGCCAAATCAGTAGTAAAACATGTAGAAAATCCTTTGTATGAATGATATGCTCGAAAACAAATAGATTAGCCCAATGGCTCACAAACACTCCTATCGGCCCTACACAGGCACCATCAGTTCTACAGCACAGATATCCAGCCTAAAGCAACATCTAGATGTCCGAGACTCACGGACATTTCCAAATATCCTACCGTCTATGGTCCAGAGGCATATACAAAGGCCACACGGGGCCACAAGGGTAATATAGCAATACTACACGAATACTACAATCAACGTATAAAATAAATGGATAGAAAAGGCGGACAAGGATTGAGGGTACCAACCTAGAAAACCAACCCAAGGAAGCTAATTAATGCAGTTATAACCTATATACACAGAGTCTAGGTAGGGAAAGCCATAACCTACCTGTCGTCCAACGACTAGCTGCGGAAATAGTGTCGTCCAAGCTCGAACTGCTCCGAGAAGCTCCAATTTATGAAAACACTATCAACACAATAATCTCCTCATCAAAATAAGAACAATGATACCCATATTGATACAAGTGTAGCCGGGTTAAAATTTGTGTTAAAAGCGGACCTGTGGAGCCCACAACCCGAAATCAAAAATAGAAAGAAATACGATGATCACAACAATACCAAGAGAGCATGCTCTAAAATTGAGCGAATTTGGCCAAGAGGAAGGGACCAAAATAGCCCGCTCATGTTAGAGAATTAAAGAAGAACTTCAAGAATAAAATTGGGAATTGTAGCAAGAACTACTTACCACAAGGAGGTGAACAAGGAAGTGAAATCACCGAACCCACGAACATGCAACCCCTAAAGAACAACTTCTACAAGGAATTCCCAAGCTTTAAGAATCAAGAACAATGGAGGTTTGTAACAATGGAGAAGAACCAACTTTGGGGAAGGAGAAACTTACCAAGTGATGAGGGAGCGACAAAATCCGTCAACTAAATGAATTCCCCAAGCTTAGAATTGATGGGAGCACTTGGGTAGAGAGAATTATCAATTTGGTGTGGTGAAGTTATGAGGAACAAGGCTGGAAAAATAAAGGGAGAAGATTTTATAGCTGCTGGACGTTGGTCAGTGCCATTGGCGCTAAAGTAGCGCCATCGCGCAAGAGGAGGCCAAGAGCTGAGGCGCCATCGCGCTGGCATGCAGGCATGCGCTGGAGTGCTATTGCACTTGAATAGAACCATCAACGCTGATGGCACTCGCAGGCTAGCATGATCGTGCTGCCTTAGCGCCATTGGTGCTGAAGGCCCGGCCTGCAACAAAAACCAGCAAAAGCTCAAACTTCTACGGGGCATTACGAGCACAATCGGAACCCCGATACTCAAAAACCAAAAATGCTATTAGAGTGGGTACGACGTTCTGGACCTAATGGAATCAATGAAACATCTGTACGAGGTTGTTTCAGAGGAATGTTGACCCAAGTCAACACTAGCTAATGCCAACCAAACATCCGAAATGAGGCCGGCTCACCCAGGACCCAAACCAACCAACTAACTAACACAAACTCGGCATTCCAGAGCTAACAACTCTAACGGAATTTCCATCCAAAGTAGTCTTCTCCGAATGTTGACCAAAGTCAACCAAACAATCCCAACTGGCCTGAAAACACAGAACAAGAGAGAATTCCAAGCTAAATAGCTCTCGGATCTAGACCAAAGGTCCACCTAGACCAAATTCCACGCTCCGGAGCTAACGAAACTGTCAGAATTCAATTCCAAGCATGATAGCTAAGAATGTTGACTGAAGTCCTCGATTTCCAAAGTTAAAGCTCTAAAATGGGGAAACATCCATAAAGACTAAGTAAATGGCCCGAGCATCAAACTACCAGTGCCAATAAGCCATAAATAACTTGGGTCCACTACAGGCAAGATCTAGCAGTACAAGGGAGGAGAAGACACAGAAAGGACCGGAAGGGTCATTACATCATCCACTAATAAAAAAGACTTTTGTCCTTGAAAGTCAAGAAAGAAGAAAATAACAAGGACTCAAGAACCGCGGATACAAAGACTGCGCTACTCTCTCAAAAAACTCGGGTAGCCTCCCTGACCAGATGGCACCCAACAGAATGGAACCAAAGAATCGCAAACAAGCCTTAACTCCTCACTAGCCAAGCTAGATCAAGTGGAACTTCTAGAATCTCAATCGAAAAGCACCGATACAACATAGAAACCAGAGAACCATGGAATTCAACACACAAAACTCAAATCTTTGATACCATAACCAAGATCACCCACAAAGTCACCAACCAAACCTCTAACACATGAACTCACTGATCCGCAAAACCCTTTATTCTAACCTGAACCCTTTTGCACCATAATCATGAAGCTTCATGTAAGTTGAACACTCGAACCACTCTCAAAACTTCAACTGACACACCAGAGATCCATAGTTCCCTCTATACTCAACCTCGAATGAGGTGACTTTTATACTCAGACTCTATCCATGATAAGTTATAGTCTACTATCCTTTGATAACCAGATAACAACACATAGCATATTATCAAAAACTGGGGTACCCTATCTCTACTAACCATCAACCAACGAACGGATGCTTTTGCTAGGATCAATACTGATGCCAAAACTCAACTGAACCAACCATCAAAGCTCAAACAAAATCCGTACACCAGGGTTGGGAAAGGCATGAATGAACACCCTATGTCAATAGAAAAATCTCCCAACTGTCAAATCAAGATAACCTCATTGAACCATGCCAAGTTTGAGTCAACATAAAATGAATGAACCAGGGCAACTTGCCCAAAAGACCCAAACCAAGACCAAGACCCTGCAAGGAGTGTGGTAAGCCTACCACGAAGTCTGTAGCTAACAATCAAGATCCAAGCTCTAGAAGTACCGCTACTGCTTCGATTACTCGAACACACTTAGACTTAAGATAACCTTACTACTCTCAACTCAAAAATAAGTCCACCATGCTGTGAATATCAAGTCAAACTCTCTATTGGCATAGGGGTTTACTCGTAGACTACATACTAAAACCATGAATCTCAAAGTACAATTGTCCAGAGTGTGACCAAATATAGATCAATAATCAAAGCCGCATAATATGTGCCCAGAATTAAACCAAGTCTAAAACAGTAGTAGTGATCTCAAAAACCCTCATAAAGGGTGCCCGGGGTGTATCCAGGTCTAAATCAGTAGTCAAGTCTCAAAATCCCTAAACAGGGTCCCCGGCAAGTATCCGGGTCTAAATTCGTAGAAAAATCATGTAATATCCCCTCTATTCGAAGAGGTTTCATAAAAGTCAGTACCAACACCCTTTCATAATCCTTTTATCAAAATTGGGCCCTCGGGGCCATGCAAAGTTTAGAAAACCATTTATAGTAGGCCCGAAGCCAAATCAGTAGTAAAACATGTAGAAAATCCTTTGTATGAATGATATGCTCGAAAACAAATAGATTAGCCCAATGGCTCACAAACACTCCTATCGGCCCTACACAGGCACCATCAGTTCTACAGCACAGATATCCAGCCTAAAGCAACATCTAGATGTCCGAGACTCACGGACATTTCCAAATATCCTACCGTCTATGGTCCAGAGGCATATACAAAGGCCACACGGGGCCACAATGGTAATATAGCAATACTACACGAATACTACAATCAACGTATAAAATAAATGGATAGAAAAGGCGGACAAGGATTGAGGGTACCAACCTAGAAAACCAACCCAAGGAAGCTAATTAATGCAGTTATAACCTATATACACAGAGTCTAGGTAGGGAAAGCCATAACCTACCTGTCGTCCAACGACTAGCTGCGGAAATAGTGTCGTCCAAGCTCGAACTGCTCCGAGAAGCTCCAATTTATGAAAACACTATCAACACAATAATCTCCACATCAAAATAAGAACAATGATACCCATATTGATACAAGTGTAGCCGGGTTAAAATTTGTGTTAAAAGCGGACCTGTGGAGCCCACAACCCGAAATCAAAAATAGAAAGAAATACGATGATCACAACAATACCAAGAGAGCATGCTCTAAAATTGAGCGAATTTGGCCAAGAGGAAGGGACCAAAATAGCCCGCTCATGTTAGAGAATTAAAGAAGAAATTCAAGAATAAAATTGGGAATTGTAGCAAGAACTACTTACCACAAGGAGGTGAACAAGGAAGTGAAATCACCGAACCCACAAACATGCAACCCCTAAAGAACAACTTCTACAAGGAATTCCCAAGCTTTAAGAATCAAGAACAATGGAGGTTTGTAACAATGGAGAAGAACCAACTTTGGGGAAGGAGAAACTTACCAAGTGATGAGGGAGCGACAAAATCCGTCAACTAAATGAATTCCCCAAGCTTAGAATTGATGGGAGCACTTGGGTAGAGAGAATTATCAATTTGGTGTGGTGAAGTTATGAGGAACAAGGCTGGAAAAATAAAGGGAGAAGATTTTATAGCTGCTGGACGTTGGTCAGTGCCATTGGCGCTAAAGTAGCGCCATCGCGCAAGAGGAGGCCAAGAGCTGAGGCGCCATCGCGCTGGCATGCAGGCATGCGCTGGAGTGCTATTGCACTGGAATGGAACCATCAACGCTGATGGCACTCGCAGGCTAGCATGATCGTGCTGCCTTAGCGCCATTGGTGCTGAAGGCCCGGCCTGCAACAAAAACTAGAAAAAGCTCAAACTTCTACGGGGCATTACGAGCACAATCGGAACCCCGATACTCAAAAACCAAAAATGCTATTAGAGTGGGTACGACGTTCTGGACCTAATGGAATCAATGAAACATCTATACGAGGTTGTTTCAGAGGAATGTTGACCCAAGTCAACACTAGCTAATGCCAACCAAACATCCGAAATGAGGCCGGCTCACCCAGGACCCAAACCAACCAACTAACACACACAAACTCGGCATTCCAGAGCTAACAACTCTAACGGAATTTCCATCCAAAGTAGTCTTCTCCGAATGTTGACCAAAGTCAACCAAACAATCCCAACTGGCCTGAAAACACAGAACAAGAGAGAATTCCAAGCTAAATAGCTCTCGGATCTAGACCAAAGGTCCACCTAGACCAAATTCCACGCTCCGGAGCTAACGAAACTGTCAGAATTCAATTCCAAGCATGATAGCTAAGAATGTTGACTGAAGTCCTCGATTTCCAAAGTTAAAGCTCTAAAATGGGGAAACATCCATAAAGACTAAGTAAATGGCCCGAGCATCAAACTACCAGTGCCAATAAGCCATAAATAACTTGGGTCCACTACAGGCAAGATCTAGCAGTACAAGGGAGGAGAAAACACAGAAAGGACCGGAAGGGTCATTACATCATCCACTAATAAAAAAGACTTTTGTCCTTGAAAGTCAAGAAAGAAGAAAATAACAAGGACTCAAGAACCGCGGATACAAAGACTGCGCTACTCTCTCAAAAAACTCGGGTAGCCTCCCTGACCAGATGGCACCCAACAGAATGGAACCAAAGAATCGCAAACAAGCCTTAACTCCTCACTAGCCAAGCTAGATCAAGTGGAACTTCTAGAATCTCAATCGAAAAGCACCGATACAACATAGAAACCAGAGAACCATGGAATTCAACACACAAAACTCAAATCTTTGATACCATAACCAAGATCACCCACAAAGTCACCAACCAAACCTCTAACACATGAACTCACTGATCCGCAAAACCCTTTATTCTAACCTGAACCCTTTTGCACCATAATCATGAAGCTTCGTGTAAGTTGAACACTCGAACCACTCTCAAAACTTCAACTGACACACCAGAGATCCATAGTTCCCTCTATACTCAACCTCAAATGAGGTGACTTTTATACTCAGACTCTATCCAGGATAAGTTATAGTCTACTATCCTTTGATAACCAGATAACAACACATAGCATATTATCAAAAACTGGGGTACCCTATCTCTACTAACCATCAACCAACGAACGGATGCTTTTGCTAGGATCAATACTGATGCCAAAACTCAACTGAACCAACCATCAAAGCTCAAACAAAATCCGTACACCAGGGTTGGGAAAGGCATGAATGAACACCCTATGTCAATAGAAAAATCTCCCAACTGTCAAACCAAGATAACCTCATTGAACCATGCCAAGTTTGAGTCAACATAAAATGAATGAACCAGGGCAACTTGCCCAAAAGACCCAAACCAAGACCAAGACCCTGCAAGGAGTGTGGTAAGCCTACCACGAAGTCTGTAGCTAACAATCAAGATCCAAGCTCTAGAAGTACCGCTACTGCTTCGATTACTCGAACACACTCAGACTTAAGATAACCTTACTACTCTCAACTCAAAAATAAGTCCACCACGCTGTGAATATCAAGTCAAACTCTCTATTGGCAAAGGAAATATGTCTAATGCCCAAGGTCGCCATCTAGTTATCAAAATTTTGCATAAACCTTCAACTCACCCCTTTGGCTCAAAACCATTTGGTTTACTGTACCCACACACGAACCACTAACTCCGAAAGAATTAAACACACTGCAACTCCTATCCCACACTGGCAGAGTCTAACCAACGCTGGAGTCTCACACAAAAGATAACCCTTGAAGAATCAACTAGTCGAGCTTTCAACCCTCAGCAAAAAAGGATGACCACCAGTCTCAAGTATCATTAGAACCCAAAATAGCCTTGCTAGCCTCAACCTGCAAAACCTGATCCCATATATCATACACCACTGCTGATTCTTGAACTTACACCGCTGAGTCTGTCGAACTAAGGTAGAAGGAACCTCGTACTATTAAGAACACAACTGAAATCTGGAATATCCAGCCTAAACCAATGGTTAGCCAAGGACTGGGTTTCCAAGGCCAACAACCACTCCAAAACAAAAGTAAAGAAGTCAAGTTTCCCCCCCACCCACTGCATCCCGGCACAAGGATTTTGCAACCAAAGAGAAACTCCCACGAACCACCCAAAGTAGTTTGCTAAGCTACGATTCTAAAATCCATCACCAATTTTACCAATTAATGCTATTGTTGAACCTACAAGTAGACTCATCTGCCATTGAAGAACACTAATAGAAATGGAGCCAACTAGGCCATGAATACACAATTTGCCCGATTCGTAGATGCTACTGAAACTTAGTTCAACCAAAGAAGATAATAAGGAAGCCAAAGTCGATGCAACAAGCTCCTAAAGGTAGTACTGGAAAAGGCCACCACCTTGATCTCTTACTAGAAGGAAATCTGACCTCAAACCAATCAACGGAAAAGCCACTGTAATTTAAACTCGGCCGATGCAAGTCACCAACAAACAAGCCAAAGCAACCCCTAGTCATCACCTTAGCCAGCTACTGGAACACATATACTCAAGCAAGAGGCCATCAACCTTCTTCGTAAACCGAACAAAACCCTTTCTAAGGAAACAACGAACCTGATAGGCTCTTTCTCAAATAAAACCTGGAGCTATTCCCTTAGCTCCCACATCTGTACCGTCTATGCACCAATAAGGCAAGAAAAGAATAGGCCGAATGCCTAACCCAACCAAAATACTACGATCACATCTTACCCACGATACTAAGGTCAATACTTAGCCAAAATGCTACAGTTGGAACTTGACCACTATGCGATAATTAAAACCTCAACCAGAGTACCACGATCGAAACTCATACCATCTGGAACTAGGGAAAACAAGAATACAACCCAACCATACTTGAAATCGAAGAAAACAAGAAAAGCAACCTACACCTGCTAACCTCCTAAACCAACCAAACAAAGAGGATCGACTCTAATTTTCCGAGAAAACGAAACCAACCAATGCTTACTAGCATAACCAACACCACATGACTAAGGATAAAACCTCAATATCTGGCACAAAACTACCAATATCACATCGAATCGACATAAAGACCTCTAGCAAATGCTAGATAATAGCCTAGGAAACAACTATCTAGAACCGCTTAGAAAAGGAAGACTCAACCCAAGTCTAGAACCACAACAAAAAAGGAAATGAGGCTAACAAGACCTACCCACGAGTCACAACTCCAGGAAAACACCTCTCAAGGATACCCCACCCCATCCACTACTAAAGGATAATCTACCGGGAAATCAAATGCAACAACACTACTACTCAAGTAGTAAAGCAACTAAACACGGAAAATAGGAAGGCATATAACCAAATACACAAAAAGGGGAGAATCACAACGCTAACATTACTAGCAATAGCCGAAAGTAACAAAAGCCATACCTAGAGCAACGGTATCAGGAACCGCTACCTCTGGCCCACCAAGACAGGCATCGAACAGATGAGATCTGACTTTGGACTGAGTAGCCGAAGCTTAAGGCTCGATCATCCCTTGTCGAGGATAATCTCTAGAATAATGACCAATCACCCCACAATTATAGCAACCCAAAGAAGCCCCGCTCTGACGCACGGTGCCTATCGACTCTAGATAGATACCTGAACCATATAGCTAAAATCCACCTCTAACCATCTGGGGACCACCCCTACAACTCTGTGCACTACCTCTCGCTGCCTGGGGACCACCTCTACTATCCTGCACTCCACCTCTAGTCGGTGGCACTGGAGCCTTGAGAGATAACACCTGCTGACCCTACTGATTGGAAGGTGGGATCGTGGGGAAATCCCTAACAAAGTGCCTATGCTCACTGCACTGAAAACAAAACCCCCTGAATACATACGGGCGGGAAGATCTCGCTGAGCCTGACCGAACACCACGGCCTACACATCCTGAATATGAACCCAGAGAACCCTGACCTATACCATGCCTAATCTGCTCAACATGCTCTCCATAACTACTCTCTAGAACCTACAGAGCAACTGAAACTGGTATGCTAGCTAAAAAGTAATGGAACCGATCACTAGCAGGGAATCCCCTACCTCGAGTCTGAGAATCTCAAAAACTGTCCTGAAAATGGCGCCTACTACCTCCATAAGCCTCATGACATAACCCCTCAATAGCCCAAACATGATCAACTATCTGAAGAAAGGTAGTCCCAGCTGCAACCTAGTTCTGTATCGCCAAATAGAGCGGTGAAATCAAACCCCCAACAAAGCTCTGAACTCTATCAAACTCTGTAGGCACAATCCTAGCAGTACGTCTAACTATCTCGTGAAATCTCACCTCATACTCCAATACTGACATACAACCCTACTGAAGAACTGGAAGCTCAACCCTAACTAAAGCACCGCTTGAAGAACCAGGTGCTGAAACACCCATCGGAGTACTCTGAGTCCTAGCCACGGTGTCCTGAAGAACTAGGGTAGCATGAAACTCTACTGGAGGCTAGGCTGTCCCCATACCCTCTATCTGATACGGAAAACACTCACCCTAAAATCCTGGCACTGACGGAAGCATGGAAGTGACAGGAACAGAAGCCTCAACACCACCCGCTGTCGTACTCATCTTAGGCATCTGAGAAGGAATGAAACAATCAAAGTTTAGGAGTCAATAGAGCCAGGAACGTATGATAAAGAGCCAAGAAGATGGAACATTTCCTAACAATGCACTGTAGCCTCCCGTAGATAGGATACATACATCATCGTACCCATCTACGAGACTTTACTTAGACACTTGCTTCTGTACCATGACACTGGTGAACCTAGAGCTCTGATTCCAAGCTGTCACGACCTAATTTCTCAGGTCATGATGGCAGCTACAACCCCCTAGTAGGTGAACTAATTCTCGTAGCCCAGAAGGGTTAGTAATGGGCTACTACCTAACAAAAATGCACAATAAGCATAAATAAGTGGAAGCAAATGTAAAGATAGAACAAAGCAGAAGCAACAAATTGAATATAAACATAAACAAGGAACTACACCAACCCCAAGAATTGGTATCGATAGTACAAAAACTTCTAATAGAATACAAGTGCTAGAAGTAACAAAATAGAATATACAGCTATCTTTGAAAGTACAAAAAGCAACAATGCTAAAAGATGAGATGTGGTCAAACCCCGGTCATTAGGCGCTCACCCTAGTCTCAAATATCCTAAAGCTGCATGAGTCTCCACGCGATCAATAGTAAAAACTCACACTAATATCTACACCAAAAAGATGCAGAAGTGTAGTATAAGCACCAATTGCTAAGCAATGGGTACCCAATAGGCATCATTGGCTGACTAAGCGTATATATGATATAAAAATAGTAATATAACAGATAGCAAGAAAGCAGTCACCAAAACAATCAAAAAAACACATGGAAACTAGCACGGAGAGCAGTCAACCAAGAGTTATAAGCATACAATGATAGCACAAAAGATATACATAACACATAAACACGGGTGAAAGAAAGAAGAACGCACCTAGAATCCTTGCATTAATAGTTTATATAAAGAGAGAGTTTTAGAAGGATGGCGGTATATCGGTAACCTCAAGTAAAAAGGGAAAGAAGGAAATCAAGACAATAATCAAACTAGAACCAATACACTAACAGAATCATGCTTAAAACATCAATTTAAAGATAAGAATAGATGTAAAACAATCTCTCAAGTATAACCCTAGGATTGAATAACTAAGCCACAACGTACTGAGATCCACAATTAAGAATCATGATAAAGAATAGAATCTGATAGCCAACAACCGCTCAGAAGGCCACATAAACAGTGCCTCAATAATATAGGACCCACTAGATCCTCAATAATCAAAGTCCAAACGCCGGAGCCTCAACATGCCTAAAACCACTAATCCAACCAGAACAAAAAGTCATAACAAGCTCTATAACATTAAAGGAGTAATATAATCTACCTACAATCCCAATGGCTGCTCATACAACTGAGGAACACAATCAAGTGAAAACAAATCCTCTGGCATCCTATACTACCAGAGCGTACACTGAGCAAACAACAAACAAGGCTGGAATAAGAATACAATATGCATGATGATGATATGATGAATTTGGTGTGATAAATGTGTCGTATTTTACCCCCTTGGGTACCTAGAAGGCCAAATAGAGGCAGGACCCATGGAAGGCTCACCTGTACACCTCAACTCTACTGTATACCCCTCCTCCTGGAACACTCATCGACCTGTAGCCATTGGCCTAGGAACGATAGAGTGCATGGGGGTCTACTCATAGACCACATACTAAAACCGCGAATCTCAAAGTACAATTGTCCAGAGTGTGACTAGATATAGATCAATAATCAGAGCCTCGTAATACGTGCTCAGAATCAAACCGGGTCTAAAATAGTAGTACTGATCTAAAAAACCCTCATAAAGGGTGCCTGAGGCATATGCGAGTCTAAATCAGTAGTCAAGTCTCAAAATCCCTAAACAGGGTGCCCGACATGTATTCGAGTCTAAATCCATAGGGAAATCATGTAATGTCCCCTCTATTCCAAGAGGTTTCATAAAAGTCAGTACCAACGACCTTTCATAATCATTTTACCAAAATCAGGCCCTCGGGGCCACGCAAAGTTTAGAAAACCATTTATAGTAGGCCAGAAGCCAAATCAGTAGTAAAACATGAAGAAAACTCTTTGCATGAATGATATGCTCGCAACAAATAGATTATCCCACGGCTCACAAATAGTCCTATCGGCCATGTACATGCGCCAACAGTTCTACAACACAAATAGCCAACCTAAAGCAACATCTAGATGTCCGGGACTCACGAACATTCCTAAATATCCCACCGTCTATGGTCCAGAGGCATATACAAAGGCCACACGGGGCCACAAGGGTAATATAGCAATACTACATGAATACTACAATCAATGTATGAAATAAATAGACAGAAAAGGAGGCCAAGGTCTGATGGTACAAACCTAGAAAACCAATCCAAGGAAGATATTAATACAATTATAGCCTATATACACAAAGTCTAGGTAGGTAAAGCCATAACCTACCTGTCATCCAGTGACTAGCTGCGGGACGGCATCATCCAAGCTCGAGCTGCTCTGAGAAGATCCAATTTGCAAAAACACTATCAACATAATAATCTATGCGTTAAAACAATACCAACGATACCCATATTACTACAAGTGTAGCCGGATCAAAATTTGGGTCAAAAGCAGGCCCATGGGGCCTACAACCTAAAATCAGAAATGGAAAGAAATACAATGATCACAATAATACCAAGAGAGCATGCTCCAAAATTGAGCGAATTTGGCCAAGAGAAAGGGACCAAAAATGCCTGCTCAAGTTATAGAATTAAAGAAGAATTTCAAGAATAAAATCGAAAATTAGAGCAAGAACTACGTACCACAAGGAGGTGAAACACACCAAGAAAGTGAAATCACCGAATCCATAAACTTGCAACCCCAAAAGACCAATTTCTACAAGGAATTCCCAAGCTTTAAGAATCAAGAACAATGGAGGTTTGTAACAATGGAGAAGAATCCACTTTGGGGAAGGAGAAACTTACCAAGTGACGAGGGAGCGACAAAATACGTCAACTAAATGAATTCCCCAAGCTTAGAATTGATGGGACCACTTTGGTAGTGAGAATCATCAATTTGGTGTGGTGAAGTTATGAGTAACAAGGCTGGAAAAATGAAGAGAGAAGATTTATAGGTGCTGGACGCTGGTCAGTGCCATTGGCGCTAAAGCAGCACCATCGTACATGAGGAGGCCAGACGCTGATGCGCCATCGCGCTGGCACGCGTGCAAGCGCTAGAGTGCTATTACGCTGGCACAACGCCATTGGCATTGATGGCACGTGTAGGCTAGCACGATTGAACTTCCTGGGCACCATTGGCACTGAAGGCCCAGCCTGCAACAAAATCCAGCAAAAGCTCAAACTTCTACGAGGCATTTCGGGCAGAATCAGAACCCGATACTCAAAAACCAATAATGTTATTAAAGAGTGGAAACAATGTTCTGGACTCAATGGAATTGACAAAACTTCCATACGAGGTCTTTTTGAAGGAATGTTGTCCCAAGTCAACACTAGCTAACACCAACCAAACATACAAAATAAGCCTGGCTAACCCGGGACCCGAACCAACCGACAAACTAATACAAACTTTGTATTCCAGAGCTAACAGTGCTGACAGAATTTCCATCCGAGGTTGTCTTCTCTGAATGTGGACCAAAGTCAACCAAACAAGTTTAACTGGCCTAAAAACACAAAATGAGAGAGAATTCTAAACTGAATAACACCCGGATCCTGACCCAATGTGCGCCTAGACCAAAGTCCATGCTCCGGAGCTAATAGAACTATCAGAATTTGATTTAGAGCACAATAGCTCAGAATCTTTACTAAAGTCAATGATTTCCAAAGTTAAAGCTCTAATACGGAGAAATGGCTATAAATACCAAGCAAATAGCTCGGGCACCAAACTACCGGTCCAACAAGCCATAAAGGACTTGGGGCCGCTACATGCAAGCTCTAACAGTAAAAGGGAGGTAAAAATGCATAAATAACTGGAAAGGTCATCACATAAACCCTCTAGCATCCCATACTACCGGAGCATACACTCAACAAATAATAAACAAGGGTGGAATCGGACACACATGAATGATATGATGCAATAGTTGAGAAACAGGTGGAACAGTTACACTGTATGTACCTCCTCTGGTGCCTACAGGCCCATTAGGTAGGATCTATGGAAGGACACAGCCCGTATACCTCAACTACACCGTATACCCCTCCCTGGCACACTCAGCACGTAGCCTCGAGTCTGGATTGGCAAGGTCCATAGAGGTCCTCGACCACATACTAACTCTCATAACCTCAATATAATAGTCCGGAATGAATCCGAATCCAAACTAGTAACAAAATCTCGATAATGTATGCCCGGAGTCTATCCGGATCTAAATCGATGAAATAAACCTCAAAAGCCCCTACAAGGGTGCCCAGACATAACCGAGTCTAAAATAGTAGTAAAACAATGTTTGATGCTCAGCTTAGCCGAGTTTAGTATCATCCTTAAATCAACAGTAAAACATGTCTAGCACTCCGACCTCGCCGAGTCTAGTGGTAGTCTGAAAACAGTGATAAAATCAATCTTTTAACTTTCTTACCTCAAGAAGATCGATAAAAGTCATTTCCAAACCTTTATAACTACTTTTATCGCAAACAGGCCCTCGGGGCCACGCAAGATTTAGAAAACCACTTCTAGTGGGCCCAAAGCCAAGTCGTATTAGAATCAAGTACAAAACCTCTTTATATGCATGATAATGGCATGCTCAATCACAAATAGTAGCCCAATGGCTCACAATCAACCTATCGGCCCTACACAGGCTCCAATCATTCTAATGCATAGATAACCAGCCCATGATCACAATATCAATATCCGAGACTCACAAACATTCCCAAACAACCCACCATCTATGGTCCAGAGTCAAATGCAAGGCCACTCAAGACCACATGGGTGATATAAGCAACTATAACGAATAATATAACCAAATGAGTAAAATAATACGGACATGAAAGAACGAGCAAGGTTTGGGGTACCAAGCTAATAGACCCAACCCAAGCATGCTAATTAGTACAATTATATCCTATATATGCAAAGTCTATGAGAGTTGAACCGTAACCTACTTGTCATCCAATGATAAGCTGCTAGAACAACAATGTCCAATCCCGAACTGCTCCGAGAAGCTCTGAACTAAGATCAAACTATCATAAACATAAACTATGCATTAAAACGAGACTAACGATACTCATAATGCTATAATTATAGTTGGGTCGAAATTCAAGTCACAAGCAGGCCCGTGGGCCCCATAACTCAAAGCTAGAAATGAAAGAGCGAACAATGATCACCACACTCCTAGGAGTGCATGCTTAGAATATTAGCAGAAAATGGTTATGGGAATTGCTCAAAACAGTCCCCAATCTAGAAGAACAATTTAAGGAATCAAAGGGGAGAATTACAGAATTAAACGAAGAACTTACCAAATTGGAGATACGAAAAAGATAACCAGGCCAAGAATTTACACCCAAATGCCAAGAATTGAAGCAATGTAAAGCTTTGGTGAGGTTAGAGCTAATAACAATGGAGGAAACAGATTTGGAGTGATAAAAACGAAGGAGAAGGTTTATATACAACCAAGGGTCCTTCGCGATCATGAAGGGACCCCACGCGGTCACAATGACCACACTAGCAAGACTATCCTGATCACAAGGACTAGCCATACACTTGCGAAGAATAAGGTGAAGAAGGCTGAATTGCAGTCGCGAAGATGGGCATCGTGATCGCGTAGAACAAGGGAACTGGGACAACATCGCGGTCGTGAAAAGGGACTTCATGATTGCAAAGAACAAAGGTACCAAGTCCATAAGACCTTCATCGCGGTCGCGTAGAGGGACCTTGCAATTGCGATTAAGGCTTGAGGCTTGTACCTGCAATAGCTACCAGCAGAAAACACAAGAGAAAAAGTGTTTGGGTGGGTCCATAGGGCTCATCCGAGATCCTGCGCATGCAAACAAACGATGCTAATGTACCAGAAACAGCATTCTAGACTCAATGGAACTGTCAAAAAATCCAACAGAGCTCGATTTAGAAAAAAGTGGGTCCAATGCTCAAAAACCAACCTTAAGACAAAATGGAACTCAACACCCAAAAAGGAGTCCAAAAGCCTCGAGACCCGAACCAATGGTCTCTCTAGCCTAAAATTGACATTTCAAAACTAATAGCACTGATGGAATTTTCATCCGAGGCCATCTTCTCCAAATGTTGACCAAGGTTAAAATTTCAAGCTCAATTGGATAGAAAACACAAAAACCAACACAAAACCAAACTGAAAGCTCCCAGACCCTGACCAAGGGTCCATCTAGACCAAATTCCATGCTTCAGAGCTAACGAAATTGTCAGAACTCCATTCCGAGTGCATTTACCAAGAATTTTGACTGAAGTTAATGATATCCTAAATTAAGACTCTAAAATAGGGAAACAACCATAACGACCAAATGAACAACCAGGACACCGAACCACCAGTCCCAGCAAGCTATAAATGACTTGGGGCCGCTACAGACAAGCTTTAACAGTACAAAAAAAGAGTAAACGCGGGAATGATCAGAAGGTTCATTACATTCAAATATAGAATTGTGTTATATTTTTTGAAACGGACTAATAAAAATACACATAGTGTCACTTATATTAGAAAAAAATATAATCAACCTATTTCTAACGATCTAAGATTTTAGATGAGATTATCACACATTTTAACATATATAGTATAAAATTTCCAGAGGGTTTGGGTTTGAGTGATATCGCCACTCATTATTAAAAAGAATTTTACGTACTTGATACATGAAAAAGAATTATACTTGCACATGAGGGGGTATATTATATAAGTAAGTGAAAATATTTTCCCACAATAACTTAAGTTTTTAGATGAGATGATCACACATTCTATTCAACATCATAGACTAAAAAAGATTGAGTACATCTTTTTCTTAGTGGCAGACCTAATACAAAAGTCAGGAATTTGAAAAATCCCAAATTTTGACTCGATATTATGTGCAAATGTAAAATAAAGGGTCAATTAATTTTGTAGTTCCTTACAAAATTATTTTAATTTTATGTTTTTATAAGAAATCTAAAATATTATTTTCTTATATCCAAATTACAATTCTTGTGTCCTCGTAAAATATAGTTATAGAGATAGGTGTATTAGGTAATATGTATTTAGGCCACCTGGCGTCATAAGAAAAGGACATGTATCAACAGAGTCCATAGGTACGCGAAGCCTCCAGCGATCGACTCTTCAGGACGTCCTACCCTGGAAAGGATAAGATATGTGTCATACCATTGGTGATGTGGATAAAAAGGCAAAGGAGAAAGATGTCAGAAGTTTCAGGTGCATGAACGAGCCTCGTATAAAACTAGACACATCAAGAATATTTGTTGGCACTTGTAACGGAATCACCATATGGCACACAATGATTTGTCTTAGTACTTTAGGGGATAGATGGAATTTTTTGTTTAGCTAAGGCCTCACCATTGTGACCTATAAATAGTCTACTCTATGTATAGCATTCTGAATTGAAGCAATACAACATCAATATACTATTTTCTTGATCATTAATTTTACTTTTTCCTTGTCTAACACGTTCATACAAGTATACTTTCAGAGCAACGGCTTAAGCTCTCCGACACACTTGCAAACACTCAAAGACATTCAGACTTTAATCCTTTACTCTTTACATTACTTTATTTTGTTATATTTACTTTGTTTTAACTAATAATCAATATTTAAATTGCTAGTAAATGGACTTAAAAAGAATTAGATTAATACGCGTGATCTTGACCTCATATAAAAATTCAATTGTACCATTTTTTGGGTAAATAGTTTGGAGTCCACCAGGGGGCCAGAGCAAATGTGTGTTGGTTTAACTTTACAAACGTTGCTCTCTCACTATCTTGAATACTCTTTTTGTAGTAACCATCTATGTCGAGAAGGGATATGCATAAAATTAATGATGCACTGTGTTTCATGACAAACATTGTAATACCCCAGAATTTGATTCAGCTGTTAAACTTGATTTCTGTAAAAAAAAAATTGTAAAGCTCCCAGAGATCACGGAAGAGATCACGGACCGTAGTCCTGGACCATGACCCATAGTCTGATCTGTGGTCTGCTCCTTGGTTGTGTTCCTCCCTCAGTCTACGAGTCACTCAATGGCTCATGGTTTGGAACCATGGTCCGTCCTGTGGACTCGTGGTTCGAGTTTTAGAGGACCCCCCTTGAAGGGTCATGGAAATGATGAGTTAGTTGATGACCCATCCTTTTGAACCATGGTTCATCCTTTTATCCGTAATCCCTGAGGATTAGAGGATCCTCATGCCCCTAAGTCAGGACCATGAGTCAACTGTATGGTCTATCGTTTTGAATCACGGACCATAGAGTGACTCATAAAGTTGAGTTCCAGCAAGCTCCCAGAAGTGGCACCTGAAACCACGGATTAGTTGACGGTTCGTCATTTCAGTTGACGGTCCGTAGACTGACTCGTGGTCTCTGAAGCCGAGTCTTTTATCAATTTTTCTTAATTGAATCCCAGGAGTATTTCTATAATTACCCACCCTTTTAACTCTTAAGTGAGGTTGTTTTGACCATTTTTAGTAGGGTTTTATTCCCTAATAGCCTAAACTCAACTCATTTTAAGAAATTCTATTCCTAAAGAAGAAAGAACTCCTTCAAGCTCCAAGTCTCAAGCTCTAAGATCGAGCCTCCAATTTTTTTTTATCTAAAGATCAAGCTAGCTTCAATAAGGTATGTGGGTATTCAATAAGGAATTTCTTTCACACTTATGCCCAAAACCCCATGTTTTACTTTGATTTATGAATTTATGAAATTAGGGTTCTTACGCAAATTGGGGAAAAAGTTATGGGTTTTGTTTTAAAGTAACAATTCATGGTTTCCCATTCATTACCCATGTTTTAGTTAAGATTCCTTACATAATTTCAAAAGCCCATATGTTGATGATGAATTTTAGCACGATTCTATTGAATTGCATGTTTTCAAGTGAAAATTGGCATGTTTAGATAACATGGCCTTATGTATTATGAAATTTCATACCTAATTCTTTAAGTTATGAATTTAGAAAGAAAGTATGTTTTGAATTATGGCTATTCTAAGTTTTAAGGATTTTGAAGCATGAATTGCATGACATCAAATATGTCCTTATGATTTATGAAAGGTTTGGCATCTAGATATGCCTACCTAAGCTATGTGAATTGCATGGTATTATATATACCCTTATGCTTTTCAAACAGAATTGGCATTAGCTATGTCACAAGTATATGTAAGCTATATGTATATTTTTTGGGAGTAGTATTTAGTACTGAGTTGGACGATGTGAGATTACCCTTAGTCCCTGAACTACGTTCCACTGTAGGTGCCCTCTGTGGCTTATGACAGGATCCTGATATGATGAGGTTCTAACTTTGGACTGTTAGGACAACCTTTTTTGGTGTGGGTGTATGACACTGGACTCCATGTAGCTCATCTTGATTTATGTCGGTTAAGAGAAACTCCTGTATGAAGATTTAAGACTTATACTTTTCTATTTCATGATTTAAGCTTTAAGCTATGAGATTTACTTATGACACTTCCTTATGCATGGACTCAGTTTTATTTATGTTTTAACTATATTTTTACCATTTTTATGCATATTTCATATACTTGGTACATCCTATAGTACTGAAGCATATCTTGTGCTGCATCCTCTTGATGATGCAGATTCAGGCTCTCTCTCCCAGGCTCATGGCTAGACGATGTCGGATATCCAGATAGTGGTTGGTGAGTCCTTATCCTTTGAGGGCTAGCATTAGTCTAGTTACTTTGTTTATCTTTCTTTCAGATTCTCTAGTTAGTTGGGGTCTTGTCCCATCAACTCTTATGATAGCTTAGAGGCTTCAGACATAGTTAGATTTATATTCCATGTTTGGATTTGATACTTCTTAGACTTTTTTTTAAATGAATTAAGGATTTTATTAATTAAATCAAAATATATGGGCTAAAGCCCAAGTCTACACAAAAAGAAAACAATAAAAAGAGGGCTGCTAATATGCCCAATCCCCTGAATCTAACATATAAAAATAGCTTAGGGTTTCCTAAACGCCCTAGTTTCCTATTTCGTTCCCCGCCAAATAGCAGAGCTTCGATGTTGCCTCCTTGGGGAAATATCCATCTTCATCTTCTTCTTCTATGGGTTGTTAACTATGTGCCTATTCTCCGCCCTATTACTGCTTCTTCAGCTTACATGAGTAAGCCTTCTTTGCTTTTAATCTTCCTCTTATTTCTTGTAGTATCGATTCTCACTATTTTCCTATGCTCTAGATATGTTCTCTGGTGGGTGGGGCTTCTTCCTCCTGTGTATGCTCCAATGAGAGATTCTGTCACCGAGATTTGTGCTACATCACTTGGTAAGTACCTGCTCTCGTTATCCTCCTTTTTTGCTCTCTTCTCTTCTGATTGTTTATCTATGTAGGTGGAGCTGGAATAGGGTATCCAAGAAGCTCCAAGCCATCGCCACCATTCTTTGATGTATACAGTTCCTAGGTTCTTTAGCTTAGATCCGACAATGCTGCCCTCCCCTTTTGCTGCGAGTCCTTTTTGTTGGCTGATATAGTATAGGCTAGGTAGCATTTTCACTTTTTTTGTAGCCCCCTGGGGTCTTGTAAATTTATTTCCTGTGAAAAACTTGATGCTGTAGTTGTAGCCTTAGCCTCCCCTGCCCTTTTACCTTTGTACTGGTGACAATCTTATGTAGGGGCATTGTAATTTATCGCTGTTAATTATCCTTTTCCCCTTTGAATCCATGCTATGGAATTCTGTGAAGTTGCAATTTCCTTTATCAATAGCTAAGTTAGCTATGTGATCTGCTAGTTGGTTTCCTTCCCTCATTATGTGCTGTATTTGGTGTTGCATGTGAGCTAGTATTTCTTTAGTTTCTGTGATTAGCTCCACAATGCTCCATGGACATGCCCATTCCCCTTGTATCACTTGTTTAATCATTAAGGAATCTGTTTGGACAATTATCTGCCTGTACTGCTTTTGAATGTTATGTTTACATGCTTCCAGGATTTCTTTTGCCTCTGCCTCTGTCTTGGTTGTGTCTTCCATAGTCTTTCCTTCTGCATAGATTAGGTCCCCTACAGAATTTCTCACACAAGAAACAAATGAACTTGGTCCTGGGTTTCCTCTAGAAGCTCCATCTGTGTTGTATTTGACCCACCCTTCTGGAGGGAATTCCCAGAGTACCTTAGTTAACTTGATCTGTGTTCTACTCACCTCCAGTTCCTTTAGTATATCTGGCCAGTTGTATGGGAACCTTGTGTTTGGCCTTCTGATCTGTACTAACATATGAATATGTCTAGTGATGTTGTGGATTGTTCTTTGGGTAGACATCAATTGACCTTCATGTTTGCTGTGGTTCCTCCTCTTCCATAGTTGTCATACTATGATGCTTGGAATAGCCTTATAGTATGATTTTATTCCTTGTCTGACATCTGCTTTCCACCACAATCTTATTGTGTCCCTGAGACTAAGAGCGTGAATGTTTAGTCTGGCACAAGAAGAAAAGTAGGACCAAGTCCTGTTAGCAGTTTCAGAGTTTAGGAACACACGGGTCATGGTTTCATGATCTGGGGTTGTGTAGCACCAGCACCTTGAGGGTCCTTCATACCCCTATCTTCTCAATCTCTCCTCTACTAGAACTTTAAATTTCCATAGCATCCACATGAAAAATGCCATTTTGAAAGGTAGTCCCTTTACCCAGACTTCAGCTAAATCTTGCATTGGTTGTTCTCTGTGTCTTATATACTGCCATGATAACTTTACAGAAAATCTTCCATTAGTTTCCAGCATCCACCAAGCTTTTTCTCTCTCATTCTGGTTCCTTGGGGGTTTAATTTTAGATAGTATAAGATGAGCCACCTCTCCTGGAATGATTTGTGCTATCTTGTTCATGTCCCATTGTCCATTTGTCACAATATCTTGAACTAACTGGAATTTCTCATCCCATTCAAAAATTTCCTCTAGTATTGAGTACAGATCACCCAATCCTGTCCAGTTGTCATGCCATAGCTGGGTTGTTCCTTCTTTCATTTGCCACCAGATTTGGTGTTCAATGAGATCTCTAGCCTGTAATATTTTTTTCCATACCTGTGATCCATTGTACCCCACCTTCCATATGACTTTATTTTGATTCTTTTTCTTGCAATACTTGTTCTTCATGAAGGTGCTCCATACTGATGGTTTGGTTTTGAAATTCCACCAAAGTTTGCAGAACAGGGCCATTGAAACATCTTTCATCATTCTGAATCTCAGTCCTCCGTCCTCTGTGGGTAGACATAGAGTGCTCCATCTGGTCCAGTGCTTTCCTCTTCCCCCTATACAACTACTCCAAAAGAATTGGGCCATCATTTTTTGAATTTGATTAAGGACATTTGCAGGGGGGTTCATAACTAATAGGTAGTGAATAGGAATGCTTTGTAGCACATGTTTGATCAGAACCGCTCTCCCCCCAAATGACAAGAGTTTGCCTTTCCATGATTGCATTTTGGAACTAATTCTCAGAATCATCTGCTTGTAGTAGGCTTTCTGCTTTCTCATGTAGAAAATAGGGCATCCCAAATAGGTAAATGGGAAGTCTTTTCTGAGAATTCCAGTTGCTACCTCTACTGTAATTACTTCTCCTTGTGAAACATTTCCATGAAGGTATATGGCACTTTTCTCCTTATTAATTTTCTTCCCTGACACCTTTTCATACTTCTCTAGAGTTCCTGTCACCATTTGCATTGTTCTAACTTCAGCTTTACAAAGAATTATCATGTCATCTGCAAAGGCAAGGTGATTGATTTTTGGGCTGCCTCTTGGCATTTCAAACATTTTGAATTCTTTTCTCTGTAGTAGAGTATTCATTGCTCTAGATAGCACTTCTGCTGCAATTATAAAAAGGGTAGGAGATAGTGGGTCTCCCTGTTTCAGCCCTCTAGATGATTGAAAAAATCCCTTTGGTTGTCCATTGAGCAGTATGGAGTACCATTTATTCCCAACAAGTCTATACACCATGTCTATAATTCTCTCACCAAACCCCATCTTCCCCATGACCTTTGTAAGATATAACCACTCAACCCTATCATAGTCCTTCATCATATCTAGTTTGATGACCAAGTTGGGAATTTTGCTTCTCTTTCTTATTTCTGTTATGATTTCCTGTACCACTAGAACATTCTCAGCAATACTTCTACCCTGGACAAATCCAGTTTGTTCTTGAGATATGATCTCTGGAAGTAGCTTCTTTGTTCTCTCATGTAATACTCTTGAGAAAATTTTACTCACAAAGTTACTCAATGAGATAGGCCTCATATAAGAGAATGTATTCACCACTAGCTTTTTAGGTATCAAAACCAGATTTGTATGAGTTATGAATCTTGGGAGTTCTGCGGCTTCTACCATCATGAATATGTCTTTTCCAATTATGTCCCAAGTGTCTTGATAGAAAGCACCTGTCATACTATCTAGGCCTCCTGTGCTATTTCTGTTTAGTCCCATTACTGCATCATTGACTTCTTCCATTATGGGGTAGCTATGTAGTTCCTCATTTTGTTCTTGATTTATTATTACGGGAAGCTCTTCTAGCATGTTAAAGTTTGTTGGGTCTTCTTGCTTATTGAACTGTTCTAGGAAGAATCTGATAGTTGTTTCTACAATGTATCCTTGTGCTTCCATCCATTCCCCTTCTTTATTTTGTATTCTAGCTATCCTCAACCTTCTTATTCTTCCTTTTACCAGAGTGTGAAAGAATCTTGTGTTTCTTTCCCTATCTTTGAACCAATCCATGCCAGCTTTTTGTTTCTAGAATTCCTCATCTCTGTGCAACTGTTTGGTAAGGTTTTCTTGCACCTTGTGGAGTTTTTGCATATTCTCTCCTGTGGGCTCAGCCTCAAATTGACACTCTTGCACCTTAATAATATCCTCCAATGTGGCAATTTCCTAGAAGATGTTCCCTACTATTTCCTTGCTCCATTTGGTGAGGGCATGTTTAGTTATTCTTAGATTGTGATGGAAAATGCTGAAGGGGTTTCCTTTAAAATCTGCTATCCAATTCTGCCTTATGACTTCTTTAAAGGACTCTTCCTTGAACCAGAAGTTTAGAAATCTGAATAGCTTAAAGACTTCTTCACTTATAGTACTAAACTTTATGAGGAGTGGGGAATGGTCTGACCCACTTCTTATAAAGTGTTCTACCTCCAGCACTGGAAGCATATTCTGCATCTCCTCATTACATAGGATTCTGTCTAATCTTTTAAAAATACACTCCTCGTCAGTTCTTCCATTCCACCATGTGTATTTTCTTCCTCTGAACCCCTGATCTTCTAAGTTGCACACATTTATGCAATTCTTGAAGTCCTCCATTTCAACTACTGTAACTTGTAGGCCCCCCAATTTTTCTTCTTCATCTATTATGGTGTTGAAGTCTCCATCCACCAACCAAGGTGTGTGGACTGAATCTTCAATTTTTTCTAGAGTCTACCATAGTAACAGCCTTTCGCCTTGAGTACATTTAGCATAAGTGAGGGTGACTACTACTTCCAAGCCCAAGTCTTGAGTCTGCATCTTAATAGTTAGTTGTTGTTCATGCTCTCTAACCACACTATATTTTATGTCTTCATCCATAAAAGCCCATATCTTATTGTTGTTTTTGGCAATAGTATGTTTCATTCCCAGTCTTCTTTTGTACTTCTCTATGTTCTTGCTATCCTGGAAAGGTTCCAGTATTCCAACAAAGTAAAACTGATATCTCTTTTGTAATGTAATTAATATTATGAATGCTTCATGTGTAGTCACCGACCTTATGTTCCATATGAGAGCATTCATAATGATTTGTTTGGTTTGGTAGTAGTACTCCTTATTTGCCTTGGCAGTGCTTAGGGGTTCTCCCCTATACCTTTCTTCTTTTGCTTACCATGATTTGTTTTCAACCTGTCAATCTGCTTTAGAGATAAATATCCTTCCTTGGACATTTTGTTGATGTTTCCTTCTAAGTCCTCTATATCTTCACCTCTTTTTTCTATGTGAGTCTCTTCACTTCTCTGAGTACTTTCTTTCCTTGCCTCTGGGCTTAGTGATCTGTCTTCTCCTTCCGATATCTCTGCTACTCCTTTTTCTATTTCTGTGGCCTCAGCTTTCTTTGCTTGTGTTGCTTCTCCCTTGTTTGGGAAGCTTAGTTCAGTGTTTGTTGGGCTGTCACCATCCTGGTGTTTCATTTGGCTTTGGTCCTCCTTGCTACCTATGCCCTCTGCTATCTTGGTAGGTGTTTTCCCAAAGCTTTGATCCACCCACTTTCTTGTATCACTTTTGCTAGAATATGCTACTTGTGTTCCTTTTGTCTGCCGTTCCTCATCTTGTGCTTCTCCATCTGTGAGAGCAGCAAACGCATTAGCTTTTGGAACATCCTCATCATCCTCTATGTGCCCATATCTATCTTTTTGTATTTTTTTTGTCTCAACATCCATTCCCTTTTGTTGTGTTGATTCCCTAGTATTTTTCCACTTGCTAGGACTCTTCTCTTTTGGGCTTTTATTCCAATATTTGTCTTTTTTTCTTCCTTCTCCTCTTTTTGTTCTTCCTCTTTTGTTTCATGTAATCCATGTGTAGGTTCCAGCACGTTGCTTCTTCATGGACTTGTAGACAACATTTCTTGTAGTATTTTGGCATGTAGTCGTATTGGATTTGAATACACTTTGACTTTATCTCCCCTGTAACATCATCTTCTTCGCTTATTCTTACTCTTTGGGGTAGTTTTACCAAAAGATCAACCTCGACCTTCACTTTTTCACAACTTGGCCTGGTTTGATTCCTTGTGGCCATATCCACCGTAAGTGGTCTTCCTACTGCTGAGGCAATTGAGAATATGGCTTCTTTAGCAAAGAAGTTTGGTGGTAGATCTGGTAAGGATATACATGCTACTCCGATGGTAGTCTCCACATCCGGCTCAAACCAGGGATTCCACTTCAAGGTTCTCATTTGACAGTAGTTCTCCTTAGCTTTGACATAGTAGGAAGATGTAGATAACAATTGTACGTAATCTTCCAGGTGTTCCAGTCATATCAGTATATGTCTTATGTCCAGCTCTCCTATCGCGCACTCTCCTTTGATTCCACATTGGCCTAGAATTGCTTTCCTAAGTTCCTTGATGTCTAGTTTACCATAGGAGAATTTCCCAATGATTGCATATTGTAGATTCTCTGGTATGATAAGGTTTTTTATTTCTGATGACTTCCACGTGATATTAGGTTCTCCATGCAGCATGATCACTGGCTTAGGTGGTACTTTGATTGAGTTATTGGCTATTGGTTTAGGTTTGAGCAGGTTTGCATATGGATTTGGTTTTGGTTCTAGATTGTTATGATTGGGAGGGATGGTGTTATTTCTGGTTGGTAATTGTGGGCACTCCTCCGGTGGGTGATTCCATCGGCGGTGTTGGCCATCTCGGCCTTCGACGGCTAGGGGTTTTGTATGATTAGGGATATTTTTAGAGAGTGTTTTTGGCTTGTTATTCACTGATACTTCTTAGACTTTGTTCTTATTTAGTGAAGTTTGTCTGTATTAACTTAGTATGCTTCCGCTATGTTTTTTTTATAAACGTCTGAGTATGCTATGATCAAGGGTTAACATGGGAACTTATGGTCTCGGGTCCTGTGTTACGCCTAGGGGTAGTCTCGGGATAAGACAAACTTGGTATCAGAGCCTCATTTTCAAGAGTCCTAGGGTGTCTGAAAGCTGTATCGATTAGAGTCTCTTTCATATGTGTGAAGCGCACCACACTTATGAGAGAGAAGCTATGAGGTGTCTTAGGAAAAACTTCACTTCTTTTATGGTCAATCTCATGCGATAGATTTTAATTCTATTACCCTCTAATCCGTTCTTTATGCTTTTCAGATTATGCCTCTTCGTCATTCCATGCCTCGCCGAGCCGCTCGAAATATTAACCCTCCGATTCCCGACCCCGAGGTCACAAATGCGGAGTTCCAAAATGCCATTCATATGCTATCTCAGGCTATGGACGCTTAGGCTAATCAGCAGGCTCCTATCCCCGTCCACCCTCAAGGTGGAATTGTGGCCCGAGTTCGAGATTTCATTGCATGAACAGACCTGAGTTCTGGGGTTCGAAAGTAGGTGAGGATTCACAAAATTTCTTGGATAAGGTAAAGAAGATGGGTGATGAAAGTGGGTGGTGTTGATGGTATTGAGCTAGCTTCTTATTAACTCAAGGACGTGGCTCATATTTGGTTCACTCAATGGAAAGATGCTAAGGCTAGGGATGTGGTCCCTGTAACATGGGAATGCTTTGAGAGGTATTTTCTTGACCGGTTCTTCTCGAGGGAGTTGAGGCAAACTAATGTTAAAGAGTTCATGAATTTGAGGCAAGATTCTATGTCGGTTCAAGAGTATGGATTGAAGTTCACCCAGCTCTCTAGGTATGTTACTTCCATGGTGGCTGACCCGTGGGATGAGATGAGTAAGTATATTTACGGAGTGTCAAATTTGGTAAAGAAGGAGTGTAGGTCCATGATTCCTTTGGGTGACATGGATATTTCTCTACTTATGACTTAAGCCTAACATATCGAGAGAGATAAGTTGAGGGAGATGGCAAGGGAGAACAAGAGGGTTAGATCAGAGAGTTCAGGTTTTGGCCGTCATAGGTCCGGAGGTGGACATCGCTCTTCATTCAGAAGAAATCATCAGGACCTATTCATTCTTAGGCTAGCGATCCTACCCAGGCCCTCAGGCCTCGTCATGATTAGACTGGTAGAGGATATGGTTCCTATTCGCAGGGGAGTGTTTCAAAGGGGACTCCTTACCCTTCTTGCAACAAGTGTGGTAAAAGTCATCCTGGTGAGTGTCTAGCTGGTAGAGAAGGATGCTTTGGGTGTGGAGGTTGGACACAGGATTAAGGATTTCCCTTCAGCTAAGAAAGGTTAGGGAGGTAGTAGGACTCAATCTGTTCTAGCAGCCCCAGGAGGTCGAACGGCCTAGCAGGGCATTGCTTCTAGTTCTGGTGGTCAGCGCCAGAATTGCCTTTATGCCATGTTCTCTCACCAGAACCAGGAGAGTTCACCAGACGTAGTTACTGGTATGTTGAAAGTATTTTCTCTCTATGTGTATGCTTTATTGGAACCGGGTGCCTCTTTATCTTTTGACTCCTTATGTTGCTTGCAATTTTGAGATTAGTCCTAATCAGCTCTTAGAACCCTTTTATGTTTCTACTCCTGTTGATGAGTCAGTCGTAGCCAAAAGAACCTACCGAAATTTCCCTATCTCAGTCATTCATAGGGTCATTTCACCGGATCTAGTAGAGTTGGAGATGACTGATTTTGATGTTATTCTTGGTATGGATTGGTTGTATGCATGTTATGCCTCAGTCAATTATCATACTCGAGTTGTTAGTTTTAAGTTTCCGAATGAACCTGCATTAGAGTGGTAGGGTAGTCCTCCATCCTCGAAGGGTCATTTCATATCTTATCTTAAGGCTAGGAACATGATTTCTAAAGGTTATGTTTATCATATAGTTCAGGTTATGGACACGAAGTCCAAAACCCTATCCCTCCAGTCAATTCCTATTATGAATGAGTTTCCAGAAGTGTTTCCCAAAGATTTGCCCGGAGTCCCTCCCAAGCGGGAGATCGACTTTGGAATAGATCATCTTTCAGATATGCATTGATAACGCCCAAACTACACCTCAAATTAACGAAGCGTAAGCGGTCGTAGTCAAGTAAAGAACCCAATAAGGTTGGGGTCGAATCCCACAGAGAATATGGTGAAGATTAAGCCTTTAGTGAAGTATGTGACTAGTCGTCAATCGTTTCCAGTAAATAAAGAGGGGGTTTTGTGTGAACGTGTAAACAAAACAAATAATAAACGTGTGAGTTTTAAATCAATATGAGAGAATGCGAACTAGGGACGTGTTCACCATGGCGTTGTAACAATCGATTCTAGGCGTTACAGGGTTCTTTCTATATGCGTGTCACAATGTGATTGCGTCAATGGTATCGTCTAAACGTCTCTCGACCAAATAAACAAATTTCCTTTTCTATTCTCTCGACCTCGAAAAGATGTGCTTTTTAGATTTCAATCCTAACATCAAGTAGATTAATCCAGTTACGGCATTAATCATTAAGACGAGAGTTGGTAGTCTCGAATCCTTGTCATTAATCAAGTTTCCCGGTTTTATCTCTTTACTCAAGCAAATTAAACCTAGGCATGTTCTAATGTTTGCAACCACTAGAAAACGTGACATAAAGTATGATTAACAACGTGACTACATGTAAATTGAACCCGTCGCTACCCGGAATCTATATCGCTACTTTAGCCATGGCTCCCACAACCCTAGTTGCGGGAGTTTTAGTTACTCATGCTCGAAGAAGAAAAGAAGAAATTCATAATAAAGTAAAGAAGATTCTTACAATATGATGAAAATACCCTTCGATAATCCAAGAACAAGAAACCAAAGAACTCACGAACGAATCAAGAACACGAATTCAAGAAGAGAAAACGTGTTTCTTGATCTCAAAAACAACTAAAACATGTTTTAAACTAATGGGTGAACTACTTGTAAAATAAACCTATCATAGGGTATTTATAGGAGTCAAAGAAACCAAATCCAAAACGGGCTAGGAATCCCCAAAATGCGGGCAGCCGCTTGACGCTACTGTTTTGGTGCGACGGTCAGGCTGACGGGCCATCACTGCCTTGACGGACCGTCGCCTGGACCGTCAACCTTAGGCAGTGGCACTGCCTCTATGCGACGGTCTTGGTGACGGACCGTCACATGTGTGACGGACCGTCACTCAGGCCGTCACTCTTAGGCAGAATACTCTTTTTCTTGTATTTCCTTCCGTTTCCATGTTTGTCTCCATTTCCTACAAATCCAACATAAAAACATCAAAAACGACAACGGTTGCTTGAAAACGTACGATTGTTCTTAGTTAAAAGGAGTCGAAAGTGACGTAAATTAGCGGCACATCAACACCCTCAACTTAAGACGGTCGCTTGTCCTCAAGCAACATGACATAAAACAATACTACGACTCAACTAAGAAACAAACTCGTGTCTATAGCAACTCATGGTCATTCAAAACTTATTCAATTAAATCAAGCTCCCTCGTGGCACACGAATGTATGAAACACTAACTTGCAAGGATCCAAACATGTCATTCCGATATGATAGAACATTCTATATACACACGCACAACTATCCTAACAATCAATAGACAATACAGACATCTTGGTGCCCTCACCACAAAGAAATCCCACACACAAGATTTGGGACTAGCTAAGCGCTCACACTCACAAACGATTCCAAACAATGCACATGCGATACCATAGGCTTGCCCTTACTATTCTATTTCAGTTCTTCAGAAAGCCGCTCAGGATCACTACAGGACTTGTTTAGGCTTGTAATGAGGCTTCAGGTGCAGGTAGGATACATTTAGGGGTTAGTGACTAAGCCCTCCTTGGAACTACCGACGTCTTATTACCACATAACTTACTTTGTCCATCCTTATTCACATTTATATTTCCTTCTTTCTAGCTACAGGTGCGGCCTCTTTATTTTGACAATTCTTTTTATTTCTTTTTCGATCTTTTTCATCTCTTTTTTTTCTTTCTTTTTTTTCTTAGGCACACACCCGACTTTTCATTCTATTCACAACCAATCTTCACTATCCTTTTTTTCTTATCATTCACCTCTCTAGTAGCCACCCTCAACTTAGGCTGATTGCCTGCGTTGAGGTGCACAATGTCCAAGGGAGGACCAGGGCCAAAACAGGGTTTACCTCTATAGTAGCCACCCTCAACTTAGGCTGATTGCCTGAGTTGAGGTGCACGATGTCCAAGGAAGGACCAGGGCCAAAATAGGGTTTCAAAGTTAAACAGGAACGGTGATAGGTTATTGAAAGAATAAGATCAATTATGGCTCAAACAGGGATCAAAGGGATTATTTATATTTGGACGGTCTTTTAGGTTAAGTGGACTGCATACAAAAAGGGCCTGTGATCCTTTCCTAAGCAACCAAACTTCAAACTTAACAAAATAGACCAGGCAAGTTCTAGATGCATGCACAGAGTAAGAATTTATACAAAATACGCTCACACACTCTTGGCACCAAGAAACTATATCGCTACCAACTATCAAACAACCGCTCGGCTTAAGCATACTCATTCTACTCATAATCACACAATGACAAACAAGGATCCAGACAGTCAATCGTTTCAACATAAGCTCAAAACCAGAATTTTTTTTTAAAGGGGCGCTACTTTGATAAGAAATCGCATGCTTTGCTATAGACACTAAAAAAAATTAAAATAAACAACCTAAACATGCCGGTTCTACTAGATAGCACACCGGAGGAAAAAGAACTCGGCAACAAAAACCCTCGGTGGTGACTCACAGGTTTCCCCACACCCTCAACTTAGACTCATGCATTGTCCCCAATGCATACATATGAAACTTAGTAACTGTGAGAACAAAGGAATACCTGTGAAGTCGATATGACTCAGATTCTGGAATGATGTTGGAGACCGCCAGGGTCTCCAAAGTAGGAAAACTCGATGGAGTGTGGCGTTCCAGCTTCCTCTTTGGGCTCCATCGCTAGTCGCGACAACTTCTTCGCTCTTTCTTTGCAGATTCTCTTGCGGTGTTTTCGTTTTCTTGATTTATTTTCACCGCCTTCCTCTACATGTTTATGCTCTCGCATCATCCTTCTTACCACAGCTAGAGTCTCGACCACGCCCTTCTCCTCAAGTTGTGCATCCGCAGGAACTTCCTCAATAGCATTTATGACCGCGACCACCCTCATGTCACTTGGTTGCTTCATCAATTTGGACACATCGAACTTGACCACTTCATTGTTCAATCGGAAGGTCAGTTCGTTTTTCTCCATGTCAACCAATGCTCTTGCTGTGGCTAGCAATGGTCGTCCCAAGATTATGGGAACTTCGAAATCCACTTCGCAATCCAAGATCACAAAGTCAGCTGGGAAGATAAGCTTACCGATCTTTACTAGCACATCAGACAATATCCCTACAGGTCGCTTTACTGAACGGTCAGCCATCATCACTCTTATGGATGTTGGTTTAGGATCTCCCAAACCCAGTTGTTTGTAGACGGCTAGCGGCATCAAGTTGATGCTAGCACCCAGATCGCACAATGCTTTCCCGAAGTTGAGCTTCCCAACAGTGCAGGGAACAATAAACGCACCTGGATCTTCTTTCTTTTCGACTAACGACCTAGAAGAAATAGCGCTGCAGTGGTGGAGGTTGTCTTCCGGTTCATAACTTACCGACCTCTTCTTTGTAATCAAGTCCTTCATGAACTTGGCATAACCGGGCATTTGTTCCAGCGCTTCCACCAATGGTATGTTTATTGAAATCTGCTTCAGCATGGTCATGAAATTCAGGAACTTACCATCGTCAGCTTTCTTCTTCAAACGCTGTGGGAACGGAGGTGGTGGTCGAGGCATCATAGTTGGGAGCTTTTCAGCTTCCTTGCGTTTCTCCGCGGGATTTGGAGTTTCCTCCTCTACCGCCTCTTCATCATCCGCAACATCACCTTGAGTCTGAACTTCCCAATGTGATTCCGGTAATATTTTTCCGCTCCTTGTGGTGATCGCCATACAGCTTGCATCATTCCTCGGATGAGTGGTGTCGCTCGGCAAGGTACCTGTTTTCCTTGGGTTTAGAGATGCCGAGATGTGACCCACTTGCTGCTCTAGTTGCTTGATCGCGGTTGAGTGTGACTCCACTACCTGACTCAATGTTGATAACTAAGTCCGCATTGCCTTTACTCCAGAGTCAGTCGATTCCACCTTAAGCAACATCTTCGCCATCATGTTCTCAAGTTTGGATGTCTCAGCCTCGCTGCCAGTTTTATCCCGATTACCAGGTGGTATATACAACCCACCTCTATCGGTGTTGTTCCTCCAATTTCCTTGGTCGCGCTCTTTGTAGCCACTTTTCTCATAGTGGTTGTCTCGCTGATAATTCCGACCTTGGTTTCCCTGGCCATTGGCCTGGAAACTTCCCAAGTAATTTGCTTCCTCAGTCTCCATACCTTGGGAACCCACAACTTGCACCTTCTCCATACCTCCTGAGCACAAGTGCTTTGTCAGGAGATCCAACTGTGTTTTCAGATGCGCCATGTCTTGGTCGCGCTCCTCCTCTTTCCTACGCTGTTCTGCTGACATACCAACGGTATAGGTGCTAGCTGCAACCTCTGAATCTCGTGTGTGCCAGGCCCTGTTGGTTTTGGTGAGCCTATCCAAAATAGCTATGGCGTCGGCAAAAGTGCAACCCATAAACGCTCCACCTGCTGCGTTGTCTAACGTTGGCTTGGTAGCCGAATTCAGTGCCCTGTAGAAAGTCTGCATCAAAAACTCGTCGTTCAGCTGATGGTTAGGGCATTGTGTCAGCTTCTTCTTGAACCTCAGCCAAGTCTCATGTAATGCTTCGTGCGGTTGTTGCCTGAAATTGCTGATCTCGTCCCTCAACTGTATCATCCTTGAGGGAGGAAAGAACCTTTCTAGGAAAGCTACTTTCAACTCTCCCCAAGTTGCGATAGAGTCGGGGGTCAGCTCTGTTAACCACAACGCTGCCTCATCAGACAGAGACAACAGAAACAACCTGAGCCTGATCACTGTCTGACTCACTCCCGGCAGTTCGAATGACTTGCAGATGCCCACGAAGTTCATCAAGTGACGGTTTGGATCATCACCAGCTACACCCCGGAATACTCCTCTCAAGTTCAACAGCTGAATCATCGTGCTGGTAATGTTGAACTTGGCCCCGGGTGCTAGAGGAGGAAGAACAATGGCGCCCGTAGCGCCAACTCCATCTAGATCGAGATCCTCATCATTCCGTGCGACATCATCCAGCAGACCACCAGCATTCAGATTTTGTTGGGCCTGCAGTTCTGCAGTGATCCTTGCTGCCTCGTTTTGTGCGGCCATATTCTGCCTTAATGTTCTCGCAAGCTCGGGGTCGTAAGGTACTATTGATTCACCCGAGCTTCGGGTACTTGGCATGCACAAATCTGTACCCTATCAAAAACAAAAACAACAAATAAACGTAAAGCAGGAAATTATGACTAAGAGTCAAATAAACACACTAGACTTAATCAAAAACCGTATTCCCCGGCAACGGCGCCACTTTTTAATAACGCCCAAACTACACCTCAAATTAACGAAGCGTAAGCGGTCGTAGTCAAGTAAAGAACCCAACAAGGTTGGGGTCGAATCCCACAGAGAATATGGTGAAGATTAAGCCTTTAGTGAAGTATGTGACTAGTCGTCAATCGTTTCCAGTAAATAAAGGGGGGGTTTTGTGTGAACGTGTAAACAAAACAAATAATAAACGTGTGAGTTTTAAATCAATATGAGAGAATGCGAACTAGGGACGTGTTCACCATGGCGTTGTAACAATCGATTCTAGGCGTTACAGGGTTCTTTGTATATGCGTGTCACGATGTGATTGCGTCAATGGTATCGTCTAAACGTCTCTCGACCAAATAAACAAATTTCCTTTTCTATTATCTCGACCTCGAAAAGATGTGCTTTTTAGATTTCAATCCTAACATCAAGTAGATTAATCCAGTTACGGCATTAATCATTAAGACGAGAGTTGGTAGTCTCGAATCCTTGTCGTTAATCAAGTTTCCCGGTTTTAATCTCTTTACTCAAGCAAATTAAACCTAGGCATGTTCTAATGTTTGCAACCACTAGAAAACGTGACATAAAGTATGATTAACAACGTGACTACATGTAAATTGAACCCGTCGCTACCCGGAATCTATATCGCTACTTTAGCCATGGCTCCCACAACCCTAGTTGCGGGAGTTTTAGTTACTCATGCTCGAAGAAGAAAAGAAGAAATTCATAATAAAGGAAAGAAGATTCTTACAATATGATGAAAATACCCTTCGATAATCCAAGAACAAGAAACCAAAGAACTCACGAACGAATCAAGAACACGAATTCAAGAAGAGCAAACGTGTTTCTTGATCTCAAAAACAACTAAAACGTGTTTTAAACTAATGGGTGAACTACTTGTAAAATAAACCTATCACAGGGTATTTATAGGAGTCAAAGAAACCAAATCCAAAATGGGCTAGGAATCCCCAAAACGCGGGCAGCCGCTTGACGCTACTGTTTTGGTGCGACGGTCAGGCTGACGGGCCATCACTGCCTTGACGGACCGTCGCCTGGACCGTCAACCTTAGGCAGTGGCACTGCCTCTATGCGATGGTCTTGGTGACGGACCGTCACATGTGTGACGGACCGTCACTCAGGCCGTCACTCTTAGGCAGAATCCTCTTTTTCTCGTATTTCCTTCCGTTTCCATGTTTGTCTCCATTTCCTACAAATCCAACATAAAAACATCAAAAACGACAACGGTTGCTTGAAAACGTACGATTGTTCTTAGTTAAAAGGAGTCGAAAGTGACATAAATTAGCGGCACATCATGCATCCTATCTCTATTCCTCCTTATAAGATGGATCCCGTGCAGATTAAGGAATTGAAAGATCAGTTAAAAGACCTCCTTGATAAGGGTTTTATTCTACCTAGCATCTCTCCATGGGGTGCTCCAGTATTATTCGTGTGAAAGAAAGATGTATCCCTCAGAATGTGTATAGACTACCGTCAGTTGAACAAGGTCACAATCAAGAATAAGTATCCCATTCCTAGGATTGATGACTTGTTCGATCAACTTCAGGGTGCCAGTTACTTCTCCAAGATCGACCTTAGATCCAATAATCATCAGCTTCGTGTTTGTGAGTGTGACATTCCAAAGACAGCCTTCAGAACTCGGTATGGTCATTATGAATTTGTGGTTATGTCTTTTGGACTAATGAATGCTCTTGCAGCCCTTATGGATTTGATGAATCGTGTGTTCAAACAGTATTTGGATATGTTTGTGATTGTTTTCATTGATGATATTCTTATCTATTCTCAGAGTGAGGAGGAGCATGCAGATCATTTGAGAGTGGTGTTGCAAACTCTCAAGGATCGACAGTTATTTGCTAAATTTAGCAAGTGTGAGTTTTGGATGCAGTCTATTGCTTTTCTGGGTCGTATTGTGACTAATGATGGTATTCAGGTTGATTTTAAGAAGATTGAGGCAGTAAAGAACTGGCCTAGCCAACTTCCCCATCCGATATTAGGAGCTTTTTGGGTTTGGCTGGTTACTATAGGAGATTTGTGGGAGGGTTTTCTTCCATTGATGCCCCATTGACTTGGTTGACTCAGAAGAAGGTGAAATTTCAGTGGTCGGATCTATGTGAGAAGAACTTTCAAGAATCGAAGACTAGATTGACCACCGCTCCAGTGTTGGATCTACCCGAGGGACTAGATGACTTTGTTGTGTATTGTGATGCTTCTAGGATTGGTTTGGGTTGTGTGTTGATGCTGTGTGGAAAGGTGATTGCTTATGCTTCTAGACAGGTTAAGATGCATGAGAAGAACTACCCTACTATTGCATCCCAAGCGCACACGCAAATGTTCATGGTCGTGCAAGTAATATAGTGGCTCTTGCGGGCCTAATATCGATCCCATAGGGACTTGTGCTTAGCAAGCAATCTAATCTTAATTAATACTATTGAAGTAAAACAAATGCAATTCGTAACCAAGAGTTGAACTTTGTTTTATAACTAAAGACTAGAATTAACGATGATGTGAAACTTCGAATTGTAAACAATATATGGAGAAATCTAGGGTCGAGGCAATTACTACACAATAATGCTTAACTATGGTTCATAGCCGGTGTTAATGTTTATCGTGATCGTTGGTTTATGGGGTTGAAATTATAACCCGGGAGTGGTCATCCTCTAAGTCATCCATCCAAATTAATCTCACAACTACATCGTTGAGCGGGGATGTGAGTCTTTAACTTGGATGCATTCAACATTCTTCCCATTTTATTAACCAAGAGGGGAATTTAGGTATATCTCTATCCTAACCGCAAATCATACTTCACAATTGCTAACTAACAACAAAAGATATGATCCACACCTCCTAAGTTCTTCATTCCATCTCTTAACTCCTATGGTCAATTCGTTTTGAGACTTGGTTGTATCCTAAAGTTCATGAAGCTTTAAAATAGTTAAACTAAGAACATAAGAACAATCACAAGACATGATAAACAATAAACCAACTATCCATAATCAAACAATCATGTTGTATCCTCAATCCTAGAACGAGGGTGTTTAGCCACTCATAATCTAATTCGCGATTACAAAAGTGTTGTAGTTCATACAAGAATTAAGTAATGAAAAGGAAGAGATTAAGAACCCTAAGGCAGCCTTCTCCTTGTGTTTTTGCGATCCAAATTCATCCAAAGATGATTACAATTGAAACCAAGTGTCCTATTTATAGTGGGGGAGAAATTTCACGCGTTGGGAACAAGGTCCGTGACATGCTGCCCATAGCCCTGACTAGACAGCGTGTCATGCTTCTCAACGCCCTGAGCCACTGGTGTGGAATGGCCTCATCACGCCTGTCCATTGGAAATTGCAGCTTCACAGCTTCCCACCTCCGTGTCACGCCACCCATAGCGGAGGCTAGCCTCCATGGCACGGGGGTGGTTCTCTTGACGTCTGTTTTCGCTCCTATGAACTCTTTCCACCTTGCTTTGTGTCCCAATGGCTTGTAGCATATTTGTAGGCTTCAATTAGCTTCCATAATTCCTCCAAATGTCCTTACAACAGCTCACAAAACACATAATCCCACACAACACAATAAAGCTCATACAAGTACGCTAGAATAGGCATAGCTCAAGCTAGCGAAGCTAGTTTGCTCGTCTAAACTCTAATTTGTTCTTTTAGCTTAATATTTGTCCCAAATGCAACCAAACACCATAAACAAACATGTTAGTCACAAAGTACACCCTTTACACACTAAATACCTCAATGGCATATCAAGTTATCCTCAAAACTAAGCTAAACGTGCAAGGATAACGAAACTTAGTTGTATAAATACACCTAAGATAACCACCCCACACTTAAAGCCTTGTTCTTCCTCCAACAACTCTCTACACCAGTCACAATCAAGGAAGACTCCATCTCTAAACTAAGACACTAATGCTAGAATGCCAACGACCACAAGAATAGCAAGTTCTACATTCGGCATGCAATATTACACATAGAATCACATGAATATTACTTCAAGACCTCCTAGCCTCAAGAATTGACTCTTATCAGTTGAAAAACTCACGCATAAAACTCAACAAAGAGATCATATAATCCACCTATCTATCATCAAACATGTGCCCTCACCACTAGAGAGTTACCCATATTCACTCACACTTATCACACAAATGGGTGTAAGAATCAAATTTCGCTCACTCTCACAAAGAATTCACATGTCAAATAAGATGAACCATAGGCTTGCCCTTAGTGTAGTACTCCACTTATGTCAGAATGTCAAAGCTCAAGATCAAGTAGGACTTTAAAGGTTGTAATGACGGCTAAGGGACGGGTAGGAACTATTTGGTCAAAACTAGTGACTATCTTCCCTAATCACTTTAATACACCACATTGTAAGTTAAATTCATCTCCAACCAACCTATTTTACACTTTTATTATCTTCCCAAATCTCTTTTCTCTTTTGCCCTATCCCTTTAAGCTAGATTACACATCTTTAGTTGGGAGTATTTGCTATCAACACATGAATCACTTCTTTTGATCAATTTATCTTTTTTAGTTCATTACTCCCTACCAAAAACATATAAACCTTTTCAACACACCAAAATCTATTTCCTTGGGGCTCCACTACTTTTCCTTTCTCAATTTCACACTCCTTAACATCTTAATTTCACAACTAAAGCGCTTAGGAGTTTTGGATCAAATTGCGGGCAATTGAAAGAAAAGGAAAAAGCTATACATGAGGCTACCAAAGAATAGGATAAAGGCTCAACGTGGCTCACTAAGGTTATGCACAAGGGTAGATAAACAGAGTATAAAACATGGCTATCAAAGAAATGCCTATATCATCTCCTAAACTCAACATTCTTTATTTTGCTTTGCAAACACACGGGGCAAGTTCTAGACACAAAAATGCAATCATGGAATAGAAAAATCCTCACTCACACATGGCACATGTTCAAATCAAGAAGGCCAATTATAGACTCTCAACCAACCACTTGCAAGAATTCACATTTAAGCCAACATTACACAAGAGTCCAATAAAAGAGCCTTAGGTGTCTCACAGTAGTCATTCAATATTTTAAATCATGCCATAGAATTCAACACCACTTGCAACCAGTAATCATGTGTAGCACCTAGCAAGAGCATCTACTCCTAAAAACCAAAAAATTTAAATTTATTCCTAAAAATCAAAAAGGATACGGGGTTCAAAGGGCTTTCCCCCGGAAAAGAACCCAAAAGACAAACCGAGGGGTGGGTAAAGTGTTCTTCTACTAAGCAGACCAAACAGAAAACAAACCAACAAAGATAAAATCTTTTTTGTAATTTTTTCAATTTAATCACAAACGTGCAGACAAATAAAAATGGACACCCTACAGCGCACTTCAACCTAAACAAATCGGAAGATTCCCACCCCACACTTAAAACCATACTTTGTCCCCAAAGTATAAATTAAAAGTAAATCTAGAAATACTCCCTGAGGCCTCTAGGCCTAGCTAGTAGCATCATGTCCATAAAAAGGGGTCCGAAGGACCCCACACTTAGTGTTTTCCATGCTCCTTAGCTCAGATCTCAGGTACTCAGACTTTCTATCAACCTGTTGACACAACACAAAAACAAAACCACAAGTGATACTAAAGAAAAATTAAAAAGAATAAAAATCCTAGCTTAGCTTGGGTTGCCTCCCAAGCAGCGCCTGATTTACCATTGCGGCATGACCTAGATCATAAATCTGAGTCCCATTCTCTCATCCTCTTCCTCATGCTCGGGGCCCATCTTCATTTTCTTTTCAGGCCTCTTGGGTGCTCATTCTCGAGGTCTGGGGCCTTCCTCACATTTACCTTCTCAAAATTTTGTTCAGGTCTCTCAGGTTCAGGCTCTTTTTGCACTTTGGGCAACTCCATGTGAGTTTCTGAAGAGGTAAGTAGAGTTAGGCTCATCTCTACCCCATACTAACCCACTTCCATAGCTGTGATCATATATAGATCCTTGTAGTGTGAGGGTGTGTTGAGTGCTGTGTACACTCTAAAGGTCACCTCTTCATCATTCAGGATCATCTTGAGTGTTCCCTCTCTTACATTAATCAGTGCTCCACCGGTAGCTAAGAATGGATGTCCCAATATGATTAGTACCATTTCATCTGCCTCATAATCAAGAATAATAAAGTCAACAGGAATAAACAACTTATGAACCTTGATTAGAACATCCTCTATGATTTCTTCGGGGACCACTCTGGTTCTGTCTGCCAACTGTAGCACAACTGAGAAAGGTCTCAGCTTCCCCAACCCAAGAGTTTTAAACAAAGAAAGGGGCATCATATTTATGCTCGCCCCCAAGTCACTCAAGGCTTGAAAAACATCACTTTCACCAATTTGTATGGGGAGGGTGAAACTCCCTGGGTCCTTGAGATTTTTGGGCATCTTGCTCATTACCACAAAACTGCACTCTTCAATAAGCACCATAGTCTTAATGTCTGCCAAACTTCTCTTGTTATCCACCACATCTTTCAAGTACTTAGCATACTTGGGCATTCCCTGTAAAACATCTAACAAAGGAAGGTTAATGTGAAGTCCTCTGAACGTGTCAAAGAACTTCTTAAAACAGGCATCCTTTGTTGCTTTCTTAAGACTTTGTAGGAAGGGTGGTGGTCTTCTGTTTCGGGGCTAATCAATTGTCTTTTCAGTCAGGTACTCAGACTTCCCCTTTTTGCCAGCTTTCTTATATTCCACAAGATTTTCTGTCTGGTTGGACATGAACAAATCTTCTTGCACCTCATGATTTTTCTTTGGAGGTGTATCAATAAGATCTCTACCACTCCTCAAGGTGATTTCCATTACTTTCTTTAGAGCTTCTGTGTCACTAGGCAAACTCCCTTGAGGTTTTGTATTCTGGGCTTGATCTAACTTACCCATCTGCGTCTCCAGATTCTTTTGAGCCAATTGCTGATTTTTTATATCAGAAACCATTTGTTCTTGAGTGGCCATGATTTTCTTCAACATTTCCTCAATATTGCTGGCCTAAGTATTATTCTGTGTACCTTGTTGCGATTGAGCATGATTACTGCCCCAAGAGTAGTTGGGATGACCCTGCCAATTCTGGTTGTAGGCATTCCTATAGTTTAAATTTCCTTTTTGTGCATTACCTACAAAGTTTACCGACTCCAGATTCGCTCCACATAAGTCTGCCGAATGACCACTCAGACCACAAGTTTCACACCAAGTATGGACTTGATGAACTGCATTCACTTGATCCTGAGGTTGAGTCACACTCAACTTGTTGAACTGAGCCATCATTTGAGTCTGAAAACTGGCCAACTGTGCTGCTAACGCGGTGAAACTATCTAACTCAATCATACATGCAGCCTTCTTCACCATATTTCTGTACATGTCATGATTCCACTCTGGATTCCCTTATGCAATACGGTTGAGGAGAGCATATAGCTCATCATAGGTTTTCTCCAAAGCTTGACCAGCTGCTGCTGAATCTAGAAAAAATTTTGTATTGTGATCAAGGCTTTCAACAAAGGTGTGAGTTAATACCTCATTAGTCTGCTGGTGATATGGGCAATCCCATAAAAGAGACTTGAATATCTCTCATGCATAATAGAGATTCTCTTTTGGTTTTTGCTTGAAGCTTAGAATCTCACTCCTCAACTTTGAAGTTTTGCCTGATGGGAAGAATCATATGAGAAACTTCTTTGCTAAATCATCCCAAGTTGTGATCGAATTTGAAGGTTCTGCCTTCAACCATTTCTTCGCTTCTCCCAATAGTGAGAATGGGAAAAGTGTAAGCCTCACATAGTCTATGGAGACTCCTTCGGGAATGAATGTGTCACTAATCTCCAAAAAGTTCTGGAGATGAAATTGTGGATCTTCATGTGACATTCCTGTAAACTTCCCACTTGTGTACAACAATTGCATCATATTCTATTTAGTTCAAATCTGCCCCTGCGGCTGGCTTCAAAATGCAGGAGGTCACATTAGCCGCGAGTGGGATTGCCACTTCGTGCACTATCCTATGAGCTAGTGGTTATTTGTCTGCCATAAATGCAAGAATAGTCTCAGCCGGTTGAACTTGTCAGTTTTGCTGGAAAAATAATGCTTGTCTCAATGCTTGGTGCAAATGTTGCTCAGGTTCAGGAAGTGGGTCAACCAGTTCCTTATCCCTTGCCAGCTTGCCCAAGATTATAACTTTTACCTGCAAGTTCAGTAGATAAGATCAAGTTGTTAGCACTTACAAAAAAAATAGTAAAAACAAAAATCAGACGGTTGCTAACTTTCAAGTCCTCGGCTATGGTGCCAAAAACTTGTTGCATCCCAAGCGCACACACAAGTGTACATGGTCATGCAAATAATATAGTGGCTCTTACAAGCCGAATATCGATCCCACAGGGACTTGTGATTAGCAAGCAATCTAATCTTAATTAATACTATTGAAGTAAAACAAATGCAATTCGTAACCAAGAGTTGAACTTTGTTTTATAACTAAAGACTAGAATTAACGATGATGTGAAACTTCGAATTGTAAAAAATATATGGAGAAATCTAGGGTCGAGGAAATTACTACATAATAATGCTTAACTATGGTTCATAGCCGGTGTTAATGTTTATCGTGATCGTTGGTTTATGGGGTTGATATTATAACCCGGGAGTGGTCATCCTCTAAGTCATCCATCCAAATTAATCTCACAACTACATCGTTGAGCGGGGATGTGAGTCTTTAACTTGGATGCATTCAACATTCTTCCCGTTTTATTAACCAAGTGGGGAATTTAGGTATATCTCTATCCTAACCGCAAATCATACTTCACAATTTCTAACTAACAACAAAAGATATGATCCACACCTCCTATGTTCTTCATTCCGTCTCTTAACTCCTATGGTTAATTCGTTTTGAGACTTGGTTGTATCCTAAAGTTCAAGACACTTTAAAATAGTTAAACTAAGAAGATAAGAACAATCACAAGACATGGTAAACAATAAACCAACTAAATATCCATAATCAAACAATAATGTTGTAGCCTCAACCCTAGAACGAGGGTGTTTAGCCACTCATAATCTAATTCGCGATTACAAAAGTGTTGTAGTTCATACAAGAATTAAGTAAAGAAAAGGAAGAGATTAAGAACCCTAAGAAAGCCTTCTCCTTGTGATTTTTCAATCCATAGTTGTCCAAACATGATTACAATTAAAACCAAGTGTCCTATTTATAGTGGCGGAGAAATTTCACGCGTCGGGAACAAGGTCCGTGACACGCTGTCCATAGCCCTGACTAGGCAGCGTGTCACACTGCTCAATGCCCTGAGCCACTAGCGTGGCACAGCCTCATTGTGCCTGTCCACTAGAAATTGCAGCTGCATAGCTGCGCACCTCCGTGTCACGCCACCCATAGCGGAGGCTAGCCTCCGTGGCACGGGACTGGTTCTCTTGACGTCCATTTTCGCTCCTATAAACTCTTTTCACCTTGCTTTGTGTCCAAATGGCTTGTAGCATGTTTGTAGGCTTCAATTAGCTTATATAATTACTCCAATGGTCCCCTACAATAGCTCACAACACACATAAGCCCACACAACGCAATAAAGCTCATACAAGTACGCTAGAATATGTATAGCTCAAGCTAGCGAAGCTAGTTTCCTCGTCTAAACTCTAATTTGTTCTTTTAGATTATTATTTGTTCCAAATGCAACCCAAGAACCATAAACAAACATGTTAGTCACAAAGTACACCATTTACACACTAAATACCTCAATGGCACATCAAGTTATCCTTAAAACTAAGCTAAATGTGCAAGGATAACGACACTTAGGTGTATAAATATGCCTAAGATAACCTACTCATGATCTTTAGTTGGCGCCCATGGTTTTTTCCTTGAATATCCGGAGATATTACTTGTATGGTTAAATCTGGATATGTTCACCGATCATAAGAGTCTTCAATATGTGTTTACTCAAAAGGAATTGAATCTTCGTCAAAGGAGGTGGCTTGAGCTTCTTAAGGATTATGATGTGAGTGTGATTTACCATCCGGGTAAGTCCAATATCATGGCGGATGCACTTAGTAGATTGTATATGGGTAGTGTGTCTTCAGTTAAGGACGGAAAGAAGGAATTGGCCAATGATGTTCATCAACTTGCTCGATTGGGAGTTCGCCTTATGGATTCAACAGAAGGTGGTGTTATTGTTCAGAATGGTTCTGAATCATCTTTGGTAGCTGAAGTGAAAGAGAAGAAAGACAATGATCCTATTTTGCACCAACTGAAGGGTGCAGTCCATCAGCAAAGGGTATAGGTTTTCTCCCAAAGAGGAGATGGTATGCTTCGATATCAGGGTCAATTGTGTGTTCCTGACATAGATGGGTTGAGACAATGGATTTTGACAGAGGCTCATAGATTTAGATATTCTATTCACCCCCGCGCCACTAAGATGTACCGTGACCTACAGGAAGTCTATTGGAGGAATAGCATGAAGAGGGACATAGCAGGTTTTATGGATAAGTGTCCTAATTGTCAATAAGTGAAAGTAGAGCATCAGCAACTGGGTGGTATGACTCAGGATATTGACCTTCCTACTTAGAAATGAGAAGTGATCAATATGGATATCATTACTGGTTTACCTCGTACTCGAAGGCAACATGATTCTATTTGGGTGATTGTCGACCGAATGACTAAGTCATCTCACTTCTTGGCTGTTAAGACTACGGATTCAGCAGATGATTATGCTAGACTCTACATTCTGGGAAATATTCAAATTGCATGGTGTTACATTGTCTATCATTTCTGATAGGGGTACTCAGTTTACATCCCAGTTTTGGAAGTCATTTCAGAAAGGTCTTGGTACTCAAGTTAAGCTTAGCACAACTTTTCACCCATAGACGGATGGCCAGGCAGAGCGTACTATTCAGACCTTGGAGGATATGTTGAGAGCTTTTATGATTTATTTCAAAGGTAGTTGGGATGATCACTTACCTCTTATCGAGTTTGCCTACAATAACAACTTTCATTCTAGCATCCAGATGGCTCTTTACGAGGCAATTTATGGGCGAAGGTGTAGATCTACTATTGGTTGGTTTGAGGTAGGTGAGGCAGCTTTGATTGGTCTATATTCGGTTCATGAGACTATGTAGAAAGTTCAGATGATTAAAGAAAGGTTGAATACCACTCAGAGTCATTAGAAATCGTATGCGGATGTGAGGAAAAGAGAGTTGGAGTTTGAGGTTGATGATTGGGTATTTTTGAAGGTGTCACCCATGAAGGGTGTGATGAGATTTGGAAAGAAAGGGAAGATTAGTCCCTGCTATGTAGCTCCCTATCAGATTTTAATGAAAGTTGGTAGTGTTGCTTATGAGTTGGATTTGCCAACAGATTTAGAAGCGGTTCATCCGATTTTCCATGTTTCTTTGTTGAAGAAGTGTGTTGGTGATCCGACCTTGATTGTTCCTTTGGAATATGTGAGTGTGAAGGATAGACTTACCTATGAGGAAGTTCCTATGGAGATTCTTGATCATCAGATTCGGAGGTTGAGAAACAAAGAAGTCGCTTCGGTGAAGGTCCTTTGGAGAATTCAGCTAGTTGAGGGAGCTACTTGGGAAGCAGAAGCAGCCATGAAAGCCAAGTACCCTCACCTCTTTCCTTTTAAATCAGTTTCAGCTTGAGGTACTAGTTTCCTTGTTAGTATAGCCCTTCGATTCTACTCCATCGGTTTCTCTCATGATCCCAACATGCATTCATGTTTTTCGAAGTTAGTTCAGTCATATTTTAAGTTGAAAGGCTCAGTTCTCATGTTATCCTTGAATTTCTATATTTTGTTTTTTCTCTAGGCTATTTTCTCTCTAGTTTTCCTTGCTTAGCCTTCATTCGAGGACGAATGATCCCAAAGGGGGGATATTGTAACACCCCGAAAATCGATTCAGCTATTAAACCTGATTTATGTAAAAAAAATTGTAAACCTCTCAGAGATCACGGACTAGATCACGGACCGTAGTCCGAGACCACGACCCGTAGTCTGATCTATGGTCTGCTCCTTGGTTGTGTTCCTCCCTCAGTCTGCGAGTCACTCAATGGCTTATGGTTTGGAACCATGGCCCGTCCTGTGGACTCGTGGTTCGAGTTTTAGAGGACCCCCCTTGAAGGGTCCTGGAAATGATGAGTTGGTTGACGACCCATCCTTTTGAACCATGGTTCATCCTTTTATCCGTAATCCCTGAGGATCAGAGGATCTTCATGCCCCTAAGTCAGGACCATGAGTCAACTGGATGGTCCATCGTTCTAAATCACGGACCGTAGAGTGACTCATGGAGTTGAGTTCCAGCAAGCTCCCAGAAGTGGCACCTGAAACCACGGATTAGTTGACGGTTCGTTGTTTTAGTTGATGGTCCGTAGACTGACTTGTGGTCTCTAAAGCCGAGTCTTTTATCAGTTTTTCTTAATTGAATCCCAGGAGTATTTCTATAATTACCCACCCTTTTAACTCTTAAGTGAGGTCGTTTTGACCATTTTTAGTAGGGTTTTATTCCCTAATAACTTAAACTCAACTCATTTTAAGAAATTCTATTCCTAAAGAAGAAAGAACTCATTCAAGCTCCAATTCTCAAGATCTAAGATCAAGCCTCTAATTCTTTTTTATCTAAAGATCAAGCTAGCTTTAATAAGGTATGTGGGTATTCAATAAGGAATTTCTTTCACACTTATACCCAAAACCCCATGTTTTACTTTGATTTATGAATTTATGAAATTAGGGTTCTTACGCAAATTGGGGGGAAAGTTATGGGTTTTGTTTTAAAGTATCAATTCATGGTTTCCCATTCATTACCCATGTTTTAATTAAGATTCCTTGTATAATTTCAAAAGCCCATATATTGATGATGAATTTTAGCATGATTCTATTGAATTGCATGTTTTCAAGTGAAAATTGGCATGTTTAGATAACATGGCCTTATGTATTATGAAATTTCATACCTAATTCTTTAAGTTATGAATTTAGAAAGAAAGTATGTTTTGAATTATGACTATTCTAAGTTTTAAGGATTTTGAAACATGAATTGCATGACATCAAATATGTCCTTATGATTTATGAAAGGTTTGGCATCTAGATATGCCTACCTAAGCTATGTGAATTGCATGGTATTATATATACCCTTATGCTTTTCAAATAGAATTGGCATTAGCTATGTCACAAGTACATGTGAGCTATATGTATATGTTTTTGGAGTAGTATTTAGTATCGAGTTGGACGATGTGAGATTACTCTTAGTCCCTGAACTACGTGTCACCATAGGTGCCCTCTCTGGCTTATGATAGGATCCTGATATGATAAGGTTCTAACTTTGGCCGGTTAGGATAACCTTTTTCGGTGTGGGTGTATGACACTGGATTCCATGTAGCTCATCATGGTTTATGTCGATTAAGAGAAACTCCCGTATGAAGATTTAGGACTTATGCTTTTCTATTTCATGCTTTAAGCTTTAAACTATGATATTTACTTATGACACTTCCTTATGCATGGACTCAGTTTTATTTACGTTTTAAGTATGTTTATACAATATTTATGCATATCTCATATACTCGGTACATCCTATAACACTGATGCATATCTTATGGTGCATCCTCTTGATGATGCAAATTCAGGTTCTCTTTCTCCCAGGCTCATGGCTAGATAATGTCGGATATCCAGATAGTGGTTGGTGAGTCCTCATCCTTTGAGGGCTAGTATTAGTCTAGTGTAACGACCCGATTTTTCAAGTCATGATGGCACCTACAAGTCACGATCCAATTTCTCGGTCATGATGGCACCTACAACCCCCGGTAGGTGAACCAATTCCCGTAGCCCAGAACAGTTAGTAATGGGCTACTATCTAACGAATAAGAGAACAAGACGAAGAGAACATATAAAAGGACTATAAATATATACATATGCGGAAACTAAACCAAACCCCAAGACCTGGTATCATAGTATAGAGCCAAACTACATACATGGAGTGCAAACAATCCAAAAGAGTATATACAGATGTCTCTGAATGGTAATAGAGTACATAAAGCAAAAGATAAACTAAAGCTAAGCTTCGATCGCCAAGAGCTCACCCTCAGTCTGAATTAGTCCCCAACAGATCTCCAAGCACGAGTCATAGCGATCTAACGGCGATGGCCCACGCTAGGATCTGCACCCAAAGATGCAGGGGGGTAGGGGTGAGCACCAAATGCGAAGCATAAGGTACCCAGTAGGTATCATAGGCCGACTGGGCACATATAAGATAAAAGCGTAGTAATAGACAGAATAGAAGCAAGTAGTCACAGAAATCAACGAAAGGTACACAGGAACTAGCCCAGAGGGAAATCAACAGAACCACATATGAGGCTAGTAAGCAGAATATACACACCATAGGCACAGGTGAAAGTAAGAAATAACGCACCTGGGGTCCTTGCAATAACAGTGTATACAAAATAAGTTTATGAAATGGACGGTATACCTGTCGTCCGACGACAAGCTGCTAGAACAACGATGTTCAAGCTCGAACCACTCTGAGAAAATCCAAAACTAAATCGGAATCGGATTTGGGATGGAATAACTTGACGTAGATAATTAATTCTCCTTTTAATTCCACGTGCAGATATGCACCTCTCTGCCTAAATATCTATATACTGTATAGATATGTAGAGAAAAAGGAATTAAATTGTTTGCTGAAGTTTATCTATCTTAATGACATTTCTAATGTTTAAGAACAATTGATAAATATGTTGCCAACTCCAAATGCCACCACTCCCTGTTAGAGTTTGCTGGCCCCTCCCTCCACCTACACGTGGAGTGGAGGTGGCAATTACAAGGCCACAAAGCAAAATTCTTATCCCGTTATTTATATACTCGGGTATTGCATAAGTTCGTGGTAAAATAAATATAATATTTTAAATATACCATAATTCATAGAAAACTATTTCGAATAAAACCTACTATATTATAATAATAATTTTCAACATAACTAAATTTACTATCTCCGTTAAAATATTACAATGTATAAAAACCTTATAAAATAAATACATATACCCTTATATCGTATCAAAGATATTTTTCATAGACCTTTAAAATATTTTGAAAAGGCAATGATAATATAATATAACTTTTTACCAAATTCAACTTTTAAAATAAAATATTTTCAAATATACGCGCGATTTTGATACTTAACGAATTCTCTCGGATCCTCCCTTAATGTTTTATCACGTTGTCAGAAACCTGAAATGGTGCGTTTTTAAAACGTGACAGTTTGAGGCTGAAATGCGTTTAACCCGCCCGGTTTCTCGCGACCCCGGTTCGCACCGCGTTTCTCCGACAGTCCGCGGTAAAATAGTCATAACTTTTTACTCCGAGATCAGTTGGACGTGAGGTTTTATGCGTTGGAAACTAGACTCATAGACCTTCGATTTGGTATTTCGGGGGACTTCTAGCTCTTTATATAATGAGAGAAAAGCCCTGAGACATTTGACCCAAGGTTCAGAAAATTCGTTAAAGATCTTACAATAACTTTTGTCGATTTGCTTGACTTCAAAACTTATACGTGGAAATGACTGGAAGGGTCATTACATCATCCACTACTAAAAGGGCTTTCATCCTCGAAAGGCAAGGTCAAGGGGGGTACCTGAAGGCTCAAACAGCTGCAGATACTGGGCCCGCATATCTCTCTCGGTCTCCCAGGTAGCCTCCTCGACTGGACGGTGCCTCCACTGAACCTTAACAACTGGGATCACTCGAGACCTCAATCTCCTGACATCTCTGGCCAAAATAGCTGCCGGCTCCTCAACAAAGGCTAAACCCTCATCCAACTGAACTGAATCCCACTGCAACACATGAGACTCATCTGGGACATACCGACGCAACATCGAAACATGAAATACAGGATGTATAGCTGAAAACATCGGAGGTAAGGCTAACTGATAGGCAACCCTACCAACCCTCTGCAGAATCTCAAACGGACCAATGTACCTGGGGCTGAGCTTGCCCCGCCTACCAAATCTCATCACGCCCTTCATGGGAGATACATGGAGAAACACCAAGTCACCGACGCTAAACTCCAAGGCACGAAGCCTACGATCAGCATAACTCTTCTGCTTGCTCTGAGCTGCCCGAAGTCTGTCCTGAATCACTCGGACTCGGTCTAAGGAATCTCGAAGCAGATCTGTGCTCTGTGGCTCAGCACTAAAACCATCAAACCAACCTACCGGTGATCTGCAATGCCTGCCTTACAAAGCCTCAAAAGGTGCCATGCCGATACTCGAATGGAAGCTGTTATTATAAGCAAACTCTGCCAAGGGAACAAACTGATCCCAAGAACCTCCAAAGTCAAGAACACAGGCCCGAAGCATGTCCTCCAAAATCTGAATGGTCCTCTCGGACTGGCCATCTGTCTGAGGGTGGAAAGCGGTACTAAGATGAACCTCTGTACCCAAATCTCGCTGAATAGCCCTCCAGAACTAAGATGTGAACTGAGTGCCGCGGTCTGAAATAATAAAAGCTGGGACCCCGTGCAACCAAACAATCTCACGAAGGTAGATCTGAGCTAACCTCTCTGCACCATAAGAAGTCTGAACTGGCAAGAAATGTGCTGACTTAGTCAGCCTATCAACAATCACCCATATGGAATCAAACCCATGAGAAATACAGGGCAAACCAACAACGAAGTCCATAGTAATCCCTTCCCACTTCCACTCAGGAATGGGAAGTCGCTGCATCAAACCACCAGGTCTCATGTGCTCAGACTTAACTTGCTGACAGTTCAAGCACCGAGATACAAACTCCGCTATATCCCGCTTCGTACCACTCCACCAGTAAAGCTGCCTCAAGTCTCTATACATCTTTGTTGTGCCAGGGTGAATGGAGTATCTAGTACATTGTGCCTCGTGAAGTATCAACTGAATCAAATCACTAATCCTCGGAACACATAGGCGACTATCAAACCTCAGAACCCCATCTGAATCCAGAGTAGCCCGACTGGTCTCACCCTGAACAACCCGATCACGAAGGTCACACAACTGCTGATCCTCAAACTGACTGCTCTGAATTTGATCAATCAAAGTAGAACGAACCTCAACACTGGCGAGAACTCTGCTAGGATCCGACAAGTCAAGCCTAACCAAACGGTTAGCCAAGGACTGGATGTCCCAGGCCAACGGTCGCTCTGAAACTGAAAGAAAAGCTAGGCTACCCATACTTACTGCCCTCCGACTCAAGGCATCCGCTACCACGTTTGCCTTGCCCGGATGATACAGAATAGTGAAGTCATAGTCCTTCAGTAGCTCGACCCATCTCCTCTGCCTCGAGTTCAGCTCTCGCTGACTCATGATATACTGAAGACTACGGTGATCAGTGAAGATCTCACAGTGAACTCCATATAGGTAATGCCTCCAGATCTTGAGCGCGAAAACTACCGCTGCCAACTCTAAGTCATGAGTGGGGTAGTTGCGCTCGTGAACCTTCAGCTGCCTCGATGCATATGCTATTACTCGACCCTACTGCATCAACACACAACCAAGACCAACCCCAGAAGCATCACAATACACTGAGAAGCTCTGACCCTCAATCGGCAAAGTCAAAACTAGAGCTGAAGTCAATAAGGCCTTAAGCCTCTGAAAGCTATCCTCGCACTGATCCGACCACTGAAATGGGACATCCTTCCTAGTCAGCATAGTCAAGGGTGCTGCTATGGAAGAAAATCCCTGAATGAAGCATCTGTAGTAACCTGCTAACCCAATAAAACTGCGAACCTCAGTAACAGTAGTAGGTCTAGGCCACTCACAAACCGCTGAAATCTTTCCAGGATCAACCATAATCCCATCCTTAGACACCACGTGCCCTAGGAATGCAACTGACTCAAGCCAAAACTCGCACTTTGAGAACTTGGCATAAAGCCGATGATTTCTCAAAGTCTGGAGTATAACCCTCAAGTGCTGCTCATGCTCATCTCTACTAAACGGGTATACCAAGATGTCGTCTATAAAAACTATCACAAATGAGTCCAAATACGGGCCAAGAACCTTGTGCATCAAGTTCATAAAGGCTGCGGGGGCATTAGTCAACCCAAAAGACATCACCAGGAACTCATAATGGCCATAACGTGTCCTGAATGCTGTCTTAGAGATGTCCTCCGCCCTAATCCTCAACTGATGGTAGCCAGACCTCAAATCAATCTTCGAAAACACGACTGAACCCTGAAGCTGGTCAAACAAATCATCAATCCTTGGCATCGGATACCTATTTTTCACTGTCACCCTATTCAGCTGCCGATAATCAATACACATGCGCATCGAACCATCCTTCTTCTTCACGAAGAGAACAGGAGCACCCCACGGTGACACACTAGGTCTAATAAACCCTTAGCTAACAGATCCTGGAGCTGCTCCTTAAGCTCCCTCAACTCAGCAGGAGCCATACGGTAAGGAGAAATAGAAATTTGGCCTAGTGCCCGGCTCTAGCTCAATAGCAAAATCAATATCTCTCTCAGGTGGAAGGCCTGGCAGGTCGGTAGGGAACACATCGAGGAAGTCTCTAACCACAGGAACAGACTCAGGAGAACTGGGGTCAGCACTAACATCTCGGACATATGCTAGATAAGCTAAACACCCACGGGCAATCAACTTCCTAGCTCGAAGACAAGAGATGATCCCAGATGGTGCATGGCTAACAGAAACCTGCCACACAACCGGGGATACACCGGGCACAGCTATGGTAATGGTCTTGGCATAACAATCCAAAACCACACGGTGAGGGGATAACCAGTCCATGCCCAGTATCACATCAAAATCTAGCATATCAAGAATCATCAAGTCACCCCAAGTCTCTGAATCACCAATAGATAACATACAGGATCTCACAATCCGATCCACTACTACAGAATCTCCTACTGGGGTCGAAACAGAAACAGGAACAGATAATGGCTCACTAGCCAACCCCAAACAAGGCACAAAGTAGGCAGATACATATGAACAAGTGGATCCAGGATCAAACAAAGCCATAGAAGACTGATGGCACACAGAAATTGTACCTGTAATCACAGCATCTGAGGCCTCTGCCTCTGGTCTCCTGGGGACCGCGTAAAACTGACGACGACCTCCACCTGCCCGACCGCCATCCCTACCACCTGCTCTACCGTGTGGCGCACCACCTCTACCCTGACGACCACCCCCTCGAGCTGGGGGATGAACTACTCGTAAAGGCTCGGCCAACTGAACCGTACCCTGCTGAGGGCAATCTCTAGCAAAATGACCAATCACACCACAAGTAAAACAAGCCCCTGACGGCCTACTCAGTCGAGATGAACCAGCAGATCCCGCATAACCACCACGGCCTGATACCCCAGAAACTGTACCCCTCGAAGATTGGCCGCCATAGCCCTGATGGCTGCTCTGACCCTGCTCGAACTGGGTACTACCGAAAGTCTGGAGGGAAGCCTGCACCGGTCGGCTGGACTAACCCTGGTACTGCTGTGGCTGATAACTCCAGCTCCACTGGCCAGGACCTCTACCACCATATCTGGAACCACTATAGACACCCTGATGTCAAGGCCTCTTATCTCTGGACCCCTGATCATGTCGCTGTAAGTCCTCCACAGTGCGGGCATAGTCTACAATAGCCTGGAATGACCGACCACTGGCCATCAATATCTCAGCTGGCTGCCTGATCTCTGGCCTCAAACCCCATACAAATCTGCGAATCCTATCAGCCTCGGTAGGAATGATCATAGCTCCGAACGGTGCTAGCTGATGGAAATGGGTCTCATACTCCGAGATAGTTGTAGACCCCTGCGTAAGGTGAGTAAACTGCCCCCTGCAACGCTCCCGATCACTCTGGGCTAGGAACTTGGCCATAAAGCCTCATAAAAACTCAGCCAGGTCAAAAGGAGGTTGACGATGGGTCTACAAAGGCAACCTGGGCCCTCCACCATAACTTCACAGGGCCCTCCAACTGATAGGTAGTTATAACCAACCCCGTGAGTCTCCAACAAACCCAGATGATGCAACATCTCCTCACAGGTTTAGTAATTAAATCATGTGGAATCCATGTTCCAGAAGTACCCGCAAACCTCGGAGGTGCTAACCTCAAAAACCTACCCAACGCCTTCTGCTCTGACTCTGTCATAGCTGGGCGAGGAGCAAGAGGCTGTGCAACAGATGGAACCAGAATAACCTCCGAACGGGGAGCCATAGTAGCAGGCTGCGCTCCTGAGCTCTGTGCACCCAGGGCTTCCCCCTGAGCGGATGTCTGCGCTACCTCAGAAGGCCGCCCTCCAATCACACCCAAAAGCTGTAATAGTAATCCCCGAATATCTTGAGATGGAGCTGCGGCTGGAGCTGGCACAGAAGTGGGCACTGGAGCTGGAACTGGAGCTGGCGCTGCCTGGGCTGCCCCCTGAACCACATGTCTCTCGGGCTCTATCTCCACTCTAGCAGCCCTAGCAGGTGCCACTGATCGAGTGCGTCCTCGACCCTTAGCTGGAGTGGGAGGCTCATCTTCGCGTGATGCCGCTGATCTCGTACGAACCATCTGCGAAAGAATGAAGTAGAAGCAATGAAAGCGACAAATTTCCTAAAATGCCACAGTAGCCTCCCAAAGATTGAGTACGGACGTCTACGCCCCGATCCGTAGGACTCTACTAGACATTGGCTCCTATACCGATGACACCGGTGAACCTAAAGCTCTGATACCAAGTTGTCACGACTCAATTTCTCGGTCATGATGGCACCTACAACCCCCGATAGGTGAACCAATCCCCGTAGCCCAGAACAGTTAGTAATGGGCTACTATCTAGCAGATAAGGGAGCAAGACGAATAAAATAGATAACAGGGATATAAATATATACATATGCGGAAACTAAACCAAACCCCAAGACCTGGTATCATAGTATAGAGCCACACTACATACATGGAGTGCAAATAAACCAAAACTATATATACAGATGTCTCTGAATGGTAATAGAGTACATGAAGCAAAAGATAAACTAAAGCTAAGCTCCGATCGCCAAGAGCTCACCCTCAGCCTGAAGTAGTCCCCAACAGATCTCCAAGCACGAATCACAATGATCTAATGGCGATGGCCCACGCTAGGATCTGCACCCAAAGATGCAGGGGGTAGGGGTGAGCACCAAATGCGAAGCATAAGGTACCCAGTAGGTATCATAGGCCGACTGGGCACATATAAGATAAAAGAGCAGTAATAGACAGAATAGAAGCAATCGGTCACAGAAATCAACGAAGGTACACAGGAACTAGCCCAGAGGGAAATCAACAGAACCACATATGAGGCTAGTAAGCAGAATATACACACCATAGGCACAGGTGAAAGAAAGAAATAACGCACCTGGGGTCCTTGCAACAGTGTATACAAAATAAGTTTACGAAATGGACGGTATACCGGTAACCTCAAGTGTAAGAAGAAGAGAGAAAAGAGTAATGATAGGCATGCTCAGAGATATGAATCAAAACTCAACTAATCATATCAATCTCAAACCATAAACTAACAGTCTAGCAGTGACCAACCTCATACTTATCCATAATAGAGAACAACTCTGTAAGTAAATAACAAAAGTCTACCTACAGTCCCCCGGCCGCCCATACAATCGAGGAACACAAACAAGTGAAAACAAACCCTCCGACATCTCATACTACCGGAGCGTACAATCAGCAAACAGCAAACAAGGGTGGAGCCTCAAACAATGAATGATATGATGCATGAAGATCTCAAGTGCCATGGTATCTCTGTATGTACCTCTTCCGGCACCGATCCGGCCCAGCAGGTAGGTTCCATGGAAGGACAACTGCCCGTTACCTCTACTCCACCGTATACCCCTCCTCTGGCACACGCAGCCCGTAGCCCCTGGCCCGGATGGCAAGGTCCATGGAGGTGCCAGACCCCATACTAAAACTCAGTATCATAACATGTCGCCTGGAAGCAAGTCCGGTATCAGGATGGAGACCCAGTCTCGAATATGCAATGCCCAGACCCTGTCCAGGACTAAAGTAGTAGGAAAATATCTCAAAAACCCCTCCAAGGGTGCCCGGGCGTAACCGGGTCTAAACAGTAAAAAGTCATCTCAGGTGCTCGGTCCGACCGAGGCTAAAAATCATCTCAAGTAGCAAGAAAACTCAACTAGCACCCCGGCCCTGCCGAGTCTAGTGATAATATAAAACTGGTGATTTTAAACATAATTTTACTTTCTTTTACCCAAAAATCTCACAAGTGAAATCAACCATTTCCAAATCATTTCCATCAAAAATGGGCCCCCCGGGCCATACAAGATTTAGAAAACAGTGCCAGTAGGCCCAAAGCCAAAACCACAGTAAAACATGGATAAAACCTCTTTATATGCATGGAAATGGTATGATCACACACAATAGCTGCCCGCAGCTCACAATCAACCTATCGACCCTGCACAGGCCCACAGCTATTAAGCAAGCATAACCAGCCTAGAAGGATAATTCTATGTCCGGGACTCGCGGACATTCCCAAAATCCCACCTTCTATGTTCCAGAGTCAGCAAGGCCTCACAGGACCACAAGGGTAAATAAAATATATCGGCAAATACTACAAACAACGGAGGAACAAAAGTAGGCGGACATGAATAAAGCGGTCGAGGTCTGTGGTACCAACCTAATAAACCCAACCCAAGGATGCCCATTAATACAATTTTATTCTATATATGAGGAGTCTAGGGAAAATAAACCATAACCTACCTGTCGTCCGATGACAAGCTACTAGAACGACGATATCCACGCTTGAACCGCTCCGAGAAACTTCGAAATGAAATCAAACTCGATATTAGGCTTGAATAACTTGACGTAGATAATTGATTTTCTATTTGATAATTAACAATTTTTGTGTCAGCAATTTGTTCAAACGGTTCCAGTGAATAGGAAGCAATAAATATTGCAATTTGCTTAAATGGTTGAGTGAGTAGGCAGCCATTAGTATGTGGAGCAAAAGGATATAAGTGCTTGCTGGAATTAATGTTGCAAGTTCCAATGATGCCAACACTTAGGTAAGGTTATGGTGTCCACTCCCTCCACTTCCACGTGGAGGTAGAGGTGGCACCAAGATATTTATTCCCCAATACGTATATATTCGGGTATTGCATAAATTCGTGGTAAAATAAATATAATATTTTAAATATACCATAATTCATAGAAAATTATTTCAAACAAAACCTACTATATTATAAACATAATTTTCAACATCACTAAATTTACTATCTCCGTTAAAATATTACGGTGTATAAAAACCTTATAAAATAAATACATAAACAATTATAACGTAACAAAATATTCTTCATAAACCTTTAAAATATTTTGAAAAGGCAATAATAATATAATATTTACAAAATTCAACTTTTAAATAAAATATTTTCAAATACACGCACGATGCTAATAAAATTCTTAAGTTTAGGCTCGTAATTCGCCAACGCACGATTTTGATACTCAAGAATTCTCTCGGGATCCTCCCTTATGTTTTATCACTGTTTCGGAACTGAAATGGCATCTTAAAACGTGAAGTTGAGGCTTAAATCGAGTTTAACCGGACCCGATTCGCGACCCGGTTCGCAACCCATTTTCTGCCAGACAGTCCGCGGTAAAACAGTCATAACTTTTTACTCCGAGATCAGTTGGACGTGAGGTTTTGTGCGTTGGAAACTAGACTCGTAGACCTTCGATTTGGTATTTCGGGGGACTTCTAACTCTTTATATATTGGGAGAAAAGTCCTGAGACATTTGACCCAAAGTTCAGAAAATTTATTAAAGATCTTACGATATCTTTTGTCGATTTGCTTGACTTCAAAACTTATACGTGGAAATGACCGGAAGAGTCATTACAACATGTTCACTTAAGCACACTAACCCCGCCCTTCAAGGATCAACTATACGCCACATAATAATAATTCTCGGCCCTCTCAGGAACCCAACATGTGAAGAACAATAAGTAACAATTAGACTCGTAATAATGCAATTCCAGACTCTCAGTCTTCCTTCTAAACTTATCAACCACATGGAACAGGTTCAACAATAATTTAAAAACAAACATTACCTTTTTACATTTCTAGACCAACTACGGGTCCCTAGACCAACACCTAGTGTTAATATAAAATACTTGATCCACTCCAGGACCAATCCCCATAATTAAGTATAATAACCCAGCCTCTCAATACCACCATACAACAATCACATGTCAAGAATATAATAAAATACCAAATAAACACTCCACCTAGTTTACTCATGGGACCATCGTCATAATACAATCAATACATATGCAACAAACCCATACCAGGCATGGTACGCGAGCCAACCGGTGTTATTCCCATACCAAGCATGGTACCCGATCCAACCATTAGTATTCCCGTACCAAGCATGGTACCTGAGCCAACCATTAGTATTCCCGTACTAAGCATGGTACCCGAGCCAACTGTTAGTAACTTGTACAAAGTGTGGTACCCGAGCCAACTAAATGTCACATAATCTAATAGTCAACAAACAATGAACAAAAGCACACTTGTAAGCCAACAAGCAACAACACCTAGTTCATTTTACAAGACTTATAACTGGATAATTAGACATTCAAAAACCATTCCCTAAGCATGCAACTCATACAATACTAAGCAATAGTACATGAAACATATAATTCATATTGGGAAAACAATAACCATCACCTACCCAATTCCAATTACATAAACTCAACCTTGGATCCCGTCCACATACTAAATTCCCATTCGCCCCTTTTTAACACATGGCTATTTTTGAACCTTCTGCTAAGGCATATACAATGTAGGAAAGACCTCTCCCACCCTAGTGAAAGTGCAAGAGGGGGGTAAATTGTTGTTTTTCATTTTCTGAGTCAACTGTCTGCAAGGGTTAGTCGACTACTCTGCACAGATGAGTATTTAGGTAAAAGTGTAAAATTATAAGTGCTGTGAAAGTAATTGACACTAGATATTTTTATACTGGTTGGGATCCAGAATGGATCTTACTCATGTCCCCTTGGGTTGCAAGGGTATTCTCTACTAGTTCTTTGGTGGTTATGTTTTGGATACAAGATTTGAGAGTATAACTCTGTAATGACCGGGTTTTTCATTACGGGTAGTCCAATCATGCTAAGTTTTAGAGTTAGAAAACTCCGGAGTTGGGAGTTTGAAATTCTGGGCTAGGCTAGCCTCAGCCGGTTTAGGAAAAGCCGAGTAAGGATTGGTTTATGTGTCATGTTTGGAGCTAGTTTCCCACATATCCAAGACATAAAGGAGTCTAGGGGACTTTTCGGAATTGAATTTGGGTAAGTAGCACTCTCGGAATCGCGTTTGATGTGAAGGGATTATTTCGAGTCGTCGGGAAAGAAAGTATGTTGTAAAATAGCCAAAACTAGGAGATTTCTGGATATTCTGTCCATGACGAGCACAACTGTCCATCGTAGCGACCTCCACTATACCGGTGGAAAATACCGCTATAGCGGTGGTCAAGGCGATCAACACCCACTTAAGACCGCTATAGCGGAAGTCGTCCACTATAGCGGGACCGCTATTAGCGGAGCGGGGACCACTATAGAGGGTCGATGGGTTTTTGCTGCAGAAACTTCACCAAAATAGTTCAGTTTTCTACAATTCTTTTTGGGAGAAGGGCTAGGCGATTCCAGGCATTTTTCTTCCTTTTTGCGTTGAAATTCTTTCCTAAGGTAAGGTTCTTGTTCCCCAATCTTTGTAATACATTTCCTATGCGGTAGAATTGCTAGGAGGGAACTTGGGGAAGGTTGGAATAACCTAGGAATGGTAGAATTTGGGGAAGAAAGGGGATTCCAAGCATGTACATTCTTGGGTGTTGATAAAAGTATATTTTTATGATCATAGGTTGGTTAATTCTCTGTTTTTACCCATAAAATGATAGAAGTAGGAGAATTAATGATGGAAAAGCCTGGGAAAAGAGTGGGATGATCATGGGTGGCCTGGGGTTTAGGGAGTTGGTATAATCTGGGCAATGTGTGTTAATTGTATGTACTGTGTGTTGTTTTTAGACCAAGAACGAGAGAGGAATCCGGAACACGGGAAAGCTCGAGTCGAATAGAGCTTGGATTATTTCGAGGTAGGTAATGGCTTATGATTTCTATGAATGTTGTATATTCTTGTACTCATATCTAAGTGATTGTATGAATTACATTGCTTAGGGAAGTTGTGTAGAATGTCTAAGGTTCCTGCTTTACATTCTGTGATTTGAATGGTATTTGCTTGTTGGTTTACAAGTTGTTTGTTCATGCATTTGACTATGGATTATTGGCATTACAATTGGTTGTCACAGGTACCACTCCTGGTACGAGTTTACTTTTGGTGCATCATAGCATTGTTATTATTGTGTTGCATTGATTGATATTAGTTCCATGAGTGGACCGGGTTCCTTATTGAAATGTGTTATTGGTTTGGTGGTCCTTGAGAGTCCAGGGAAATTCTGGTTAACTATTGTGTTGGTCTTGGTTTAGGCCGGGTTGTTCATTGACATTTGTGTTGGTCTTGGTTTAGGCCGGGTTGATTCAAGGTACATGTGTGTAGTCTAGAGGGGATCCCAGGGTGGGTCCGGGCTAGATGGAAAGGTATAGTTAATGGTATATGGTTGTGGCTTAGAGTTAGGTGGTGGATTTCATGCGGGAACAAGCTAGGTAGAGACTGGTAGTCTAAGTGTGTCTGTGGCTATTTATGCATGTTTTCCATACCTTATACTAGATATTGTTGTACTGTTATACACTATTTATTTGGAAATTGGCTGATGATTCTACCAGTACACAGTGGTGGTGTACTGATACTACACTTGCTTGTCTTTTGGTGAGTACAGGAAATCTTCCAGCGGCTGAGATGCGACCTCACCTTTAGCGCCAACGATTCCTGACTTTCAAGGGTGAGCTGCTTGATTCGAGCTACCTTGGGTTATCTTTAGAGTTTTAGTCCACTTGTTTTGTACTTAAAACTACTTCGTATTTTCTTTTGGGATTGCATCCCCGTATCCTAGATATTGGTATTGATGTTTGGTACAACGACTTTCAGTTCCTAGGTGGGATTTTCCGCAGTTAATGATTATGCTATAGTTTTTGCTTATTTTGATTGCTAGTTTACTTTCAGTTGCTAGTTTTAGGCTGTTAGTCTAGGCAAAGGGTTGAACTCTATTGGTTCACTCATTCGGGGTTTGGGTGGGTACCACTCACGATGGGTTGGGTCGTGACAAAGATGGTATCATAGCCTAGGTTCATTTATCTTGTCATACCAAACAGGTCTAGTAGAGTCTTGCGGAACGGTGCGGAGACGTCCATACTTTTTTTTGAGAGGCTATGGGGCTTTAAGAAAAACTATATATTCCTTCTTTCCTTCGTGCTATAACTCGATTCTAATTGGTATCATGTGATACAAATTGGTATCTAACCTCATTCACTCTTCTGTTCGCAGATGGTTACTACAAGGAATAATGTAGCAAGGCCAGTGGGCCTGGCAGTTCATGGCAGAGGTAGGGGAAGGGGCAGGGGACGAGCTGGAGCCGCCCCCGCCAGTGGTTGAGCTCAAGCTGCTGCTGTACGTGATGTAACCCCTCCCCCACCTTAGGATTATATGGTTGAGGACGTAGAAGAAGTGGTTGTAGGGCATGAAGGGGCTCAAGCGGAGGCGGCACTAGTTGGGGGTGCAGGCCTTCCTACTATGACACCGAAAGCTTTTAAGCAGGCGTGGGATATTCTAAGTGGGTTGGTTGGTGCTGGAGCCATACCCACAGCTTATGCAAATCAGGCCTTGGATACTCAGCCAGCGGTTACTATAACACCCAGGATGGACGCAGCTTCGGGCACAAATGATCTCCTCAGGCCAATGTTAGGCCCAGTGATGACAGAGAATGAGCATGAGATGCTGACTATGTTCCTTAAGCTGAAACCTCCGACGTTTCAGGGTACAGATAAGGAGGATGCCTATGAGTTCATCTTGGATTGCCACAAGAGGTTACACAAATTGGGTAGTGTACGTCAGCATGGGGTTGAGTTTGTAACTTTTCAGCTGCAGGGTGATGTCAAGCAGTTGTAGAGGTCTCACATTGAGTGTCGGTCTTATATTCTACCTCCATTGACTTGGGAGCAGTTCCACATGTTGTTTCTAGAGAAGTACGTTCCCCGTACTTTGAGGGACCAAAAGAAGGATGAGTTTCTGAACTTGGAGCAGGGTAGCATGTAGGTCTCAGCTTATGAGGCTAAGTTTCATGCATTATCCCATTTTGCTACACAGATGTTGGGTTCTGAGGAGGAAGGGGTCTGGTTGTTCATTAAGGGTCTGAATAGTGAACTGCAGGTACTATCAGTGCATATGACTTCTTCAGGAAAGGGCTTTAATGATGTGGTGGATTATGTGAAGAAGATTGAGGGAGTCAGGCAAGCAGGGCAGGCTAAGGCTTTAGCCAAGAATCCCTGGAATGAGGGAAACTATGGTGGTTCATACTCCAGCGGCCATCATCAGCAGGCTTACCCGGCCCGTCCTATTTAGTCAGCTCTGCCAGCTACTACAGGTGGTCATCACGGAGCTCAGTTTTCAGCTCCTAGAGGCCAGGGAGCATCCTATACATCAGCTAGCAGACCTATTCTTGACCATGGTTCCTTATATTGTGGTGAGCTGGGCCACTTTAAGAGGGAGTGTCCATATAGGCAGACAGGTAATCAGGGTCAGTAGCAGACTAGAGCAGTGGTTTCGGCAAGCAGAGGCGGTAATGCTAGGGGTCGTCCACAAGGTGGGTGAGGTAATTTTCAGATAGGCCGGGGAGACCGAGGGAATGGTGGTGCAGGCAGGGGTGTGGCGCAGCTGGACTGGGAAGTTGCCCGGATTGATGATCGAGCTCATTGCTATGCTTTTCCAGGGAGGACCGAGGTGGAAGCCTCAGATGCAGTGATCACAGGTACTATTCTTGTTTGTGATAAAATAGCTTTGGTATTATTCGACCCAGGCTCTACGTATTCTTATGTGTCTGTGAGTTTTTCTTTGGGGCTGGGTTTGACTTGTGATATCCTTGATTCCCCTATCTATGTTTCTACCCCAGTTGGAGAGTTGGTTATTGTGACTCATGTATATCGCGATTGTTCTGTTTTGTTTGTGGGGTTACATACTTGGGTAGACTTGGTAATTCTGGATATGGTTGATTTTGATATTATCTTGGGTATGACCTGGATATCTCCTTATCATGCTGTGTTAAACTGTACCATCAAGACTGTGGCTCTAGAGATTTCGGGTAAGGATAGACTAGAACAGGCCTAAGACAGTTAAGATAATATCTTTTATTCGGGCTAGGAAGCTAGTGGGGAGGGGGTGTCTATCCTTCTTGGCTCATCTCTGGGATAATAGTGTGGATTCCCTGCCTATTGAGTCAGTTCCAGTGGTTTCTTAATTTTTAGAAGTGTTTCCAGCGGACTTGCCTAGTATGCCTCCGGACAGGGATATAGATTTTTGTATTGATTTGGAGCCAGGCACTCGTCCCATTTCTATTCCTTCGTATCATATGGCTTTGGCAGAGTTAAGGGAACTTAAGAATCAGCTGCAGGAACTCCTAGATAAGGGATTTATACATCCCAGTGCTTCGCCTTGGGGTGCTCCAGTTTTATTTGTAAAGAAGAAAGATGGTAGTATGCGGATGTGCATAGATTATATGCAGTTGAACAAGGTGACCATCCGGAATAATTACCCTCTACCCCATATAGATGATTTGTTTGACCAGCTTCAGGGTGCATCAGTGTTCTCAAAAATTGACTTGAGGTCGGGGTACCATCAGTTAAAGATTAGACCTGAGGACATTCCAAAGACTATTTTTCAGACTCGGTATGGGCATTACGAGTTTCTAGTAATGTCATTTGGTTTGACCAATACGCCGGTAACATTCATGAGTTTGATGAATGGGGTGTTCAAGTCTTACTTGGATTCCTTCGTTATCGTGTTCATCGATGATAGTTTGATCTACTCTAAGAGTAGGGAGGAGCATGATAATCATCTTCGTATTGTGTTGGATATCTTAAGGCACCAAAAGCTTTATGAAAAATTTACTAAGTGCGAGTTTTGGTTGACTTTTGTGGCATTCTTGGGGCATGTAGTGTCAGAAAAAGGAGTGATGGTGGATCCCCAAAAAATTGAGGCAGTCAAGAGTTGGGTTCGGCCTAGCTCTGTGACAGAGGTGAGGAGTTTTGTTGGGCTCGCGGGGTACTACCGGAGGTTTGTTAAGAATTTTGCTTCTATTGCTACTCACCTGACCAGGCTGACACAAGAACATGTACCATTCGTGTGGTTTGACAAGTGTGAGGAGAGCTTCCAAAAGCTCAAGACACTTTTGACCACAGCCCTTATTTTTTACTTTCCGATTGAAGGTAAAGACTTTGTTATTTATTGTGATGCTTCACATTCTGGTTTGGGTGCTGTGTTGATGAAGGATAGAAATGTGATAGCCTAAGCATCCATATAGTTAAAGGTGCATGAGAGGATTTACCCGACTCACGATTTAGAGTTGGCAGCGGTGGTTTTTGCATTGAAAATTTGGAGACACTACCTTTATGGTGTCAAGTGTGAGGTATTCATAGATCATCGCAGTTTGCAGCATATTTTCACTCATAAGGGTTTGAATCTGAGGCAGAGGAGGTGGATGGAGCTATTGAAGGATTATGATGTGACCATTCAATACCATCCGGGTAAGGCTAATGTGGTGGCAGACGCATTAAGCCAGAAAACTGTTAGCATGGGTAGCTTGGCTTGTTTGGGGGTGTCCAAACGACCACTTGCTAAGGAGATTCAGGCTTTGGAGGCCAAGTTCATGCACTTAGGTGTTTCAGATTAAGGTGGGTTATTGGCTAGCATGGAGGTCAAGGCCACTTTCATAGAGGAAATAAAGGCGAAACAGTTTCAGGATCCAAAACTGGGTAAGTTGCGAGGTAAGGTAATATCTGGGGAGTCCAGAGACGTCATGTTAGACTCTGGTGGAGTGTTGCATTTCAGGGAGATGATTTGTGTTCCTCGGGTCGATGGTATAATTCAGAGAATCTTAGCGGAAGCCCATGGTTTGCGGTACTCAATTCATCCGGGTGTGACCAAAATGTACAGGAACTTGAGGTAGCATTACTGGTGGCCTGAGATGAAAAGGGACATAGTGGATTTTGTGTCCAAATGTCAGAATTGCCAGCATGTGAAGTATGACTATTAGAAACCTGAAGGGCTACTTCAGAGAATGCCAATTCCAGAGTGGAAGTGGGAAAGGATAGCCATGGATTTTGTGGTGGATCTTCCCAAGACATTGGGGAAGCATGACTCAATTTGGGTCATTGTTGACAGGCTGACCAAGTCTGCTCATTTCATTCCGGTCAGGGTAGATTACAATTCGTAGCAATTGGCTAAGATCTACATGAAGGAGATTGTGAGACTGCTTGGGGTATCACTGTCCATCATTTCAGACAGGGGTACATAGTTTACTTCTAAGTTCTGGGGCAAGTTACATGAAGAGTTGGGTACACAACTAACCTTTAGCACAGCCTTCTATACTCAGACTGACGGTCAGTCAGAAAGGATGATCCAGGTATTAGAGGACATGCTGAGAGCATGTGTGATGTACTTCGGGGGTCATTGGGACCAGCTTCTACCGTTATGCGAATTCTCGTACAAAAATAGCTACAACTCCAGTATTGACATGGCACTATTTGAGGCACTGTATGGGAGGAACTACAGATCACTGGTTGGGTGGTTTGAGGAAGACGATGTAAAGCCTCTGGGCGTAGACTTTGTGAAGGAAGCGCAGGAAAAGGTAAGGGGCATACAGACCAAGTTGATGGCTGCTCAAAGCAGGCAGAAGGAGTATGCAGATCGCAAGGTCTGGGACATGGATTTTCAGGCTAGTGAACATGTATTGTTGAAGGTGTCACCAATGAAAGGGGTTATGCGGTTTGGTAAGAAGGGCAAGCTTAGCCCTCGGTTCATCGGTCCGTTTGAAGTTCTTGAAATTGTGGGGCCAGTGGCTTACAGGTTAGCACTGCCACCTAGTTTGTCGAGAGTCCATACGGTATTCTATGTATCCATGCTTAAGTTATACCATGGGAATGGGGATTACATCATCAAATGGGATGAGGTACTTTTTGATAAGGATCTTCGTTATGAGGAGGAACCAGTTTTGATTTTTGCTCGGGATGTCCGGAGGTTGAGGAAAAAGGTGATTGATATGGTGAAGGTTCAGTAGAAGCATCATCCGGTTGAGGAAGCCATATGGGAAACTGAGAAGGACATGCGGGACAAGTACCCTCAACTGTTTCAGGATTCAGGTACTACACTTCCTTTCTTTTATTTCCATAATTTTGGGTTTGATCGTTCGGGGATGAATGATGGGTAAATTGGTATCTGTTGTAATAACCGGGTCCGTCATTATGGTAGTCTAATCGTGCCAAGTTTTAGAGTTAGAAAACTCCGGATTTAAGAGTTTGAAATTCTGGGCTAGGCTAGCCTCGACCGGTTTTGGAGTATGGTAAAGTCTAGAGAAATCTGGGTAAGGATTGGTTTATGTGTCTTTTTTTGAGCTAGTTTCCCACATAGCCAATACATAAAGGATTCTGGGGGACTTTTCGGAATTGAATTTGCGTAAGTAGAACTCCCGGAATTGCGTTTGACGTGAAGGAGTTGTTTGGGTCATCGGGGAAAGCAAGTGTGTTGTAAAATAGCCAAAACAAGGAGATTTCTGGACATTCTATCCGTGATGAGCACAATGGTCCGCTGTAGTGACCTCCGCTATAGCGGTGGAAAATACCGCTATAGCGATGGTCAAGGCGGTCAACACCCACTTAAGACCGCTATAGCGAAAGTCATATGCTATAGGGGGAATGCTATAGCAGAGTGGGGACCACTATAGTGGGCCAATGGGTTTTTAATGTAGAAACTTCCCCAAAAAAGTTCAATTTTCTACAATTCATTTTGGGAGAAGGGCTAGGCGATTCCAGACGTTTTTCTTTTTTTTTCCATCGAAATTCTTCCCTAAGGTAAGGTTCTTGTTCCCCAATCTTTGTAATACGTTCCTATGCGGTAGAATTGCTAGGAGGGAACTTGGGAAAGGTTGGAATAACCTGGGAATGGTAGAATTCAGGGAAGAAAGGGGATTGCAAGCATGTACGTTCTTGGGTATTGATAAAAGTATATTTTTATGATCATAGGTTAGTTAATTCTCTGTTTTTACCCATAAAATGATAGAAGTAGGAGAATTAATGGTGTAAAATCCCGGGAAAAGGGTGGGATAATCATGGGTGGCCTGGGTTTTAGAGATTTGGTATAATCCGGGTAATGTGCAGGCCTTGTGTGTTAATTATATGTATTGTGTGTTGTTTTTAGACCAAGAACAAGAGAGGAATCTGGAACACGGGAAAGCTCGGGTCGAATAGAGCTTGGATCATTTCGAGGTAGGTGATGGCTTATGATTTCTATGAATGTTGTATATTCTTGTACTCATATCTAAGTGATTGTATGAATTACATTGTTTAGGGAAATTGTGTAGAATGTCTAAGGTTCCTGCTTTACAATCTGTGATTTGAACAGTATTTGCTTGTTGGTTTACAAGTTGTGTATTCATGCATTTGACTGTGGATTATTGGCATTCAATTGGCTTGGGTACCATGCCTGGTACGGGTATAACAAATGGTTGGCATGGGTACCATGCCTGGTATAGGTATAACAATTGGTTGGCATGGGTACCACGCCTGGTATGGGTTTGCTTTTGTTGCATCATAGCATTGTAATTATTGTGTTGCATTGATTGATATTGGTTCCGTGAGTGGACCGAGTTGCTTATTGAAATGTGTTAGTGGTTTGATGGTCCTTGAGAGGCCAAGGAAATTCTGGTTAACTATTGTGTTGGTCTTGGTTTAGGCCGGGTTGTTCATTGACATTTGTGTTGGTCTTGGTTTAGGTCGGGTTGATTCAAGGTACATGTGTGTAGTCTAGAGGGGATCCCAGGGTGGGTCCGGGCTAGATGGAAAGGTATAGTTAATGGTATATGGTTGTGGCTTAGAGTTAGGTGGTGGATTTCATGCGGGAACAAGCTAGGTAGAGACTGGTAGTCTAAGTGTGTCTGTGGCTATTTATGCATGTTTTCCATACCTTATACTTGATATTGTTTTACTGTTATACATTGTTTATTTGGAAATTGGCTTATCATCCTACCAGTACACAGTGGTGGTGTACTGATACTACACTTGCTTGTCTTTTGGTGAGTACAAAAAATCTTCCAGCGGCTTAGACGCGACCTTACCTTTAGCGCCGATGATTCCTGACTTTCAAGGGTGAGTTGCTTGATTCGAGCTACCTTGGGTTATCTTTAGATTTTTAATCCACTTGTTTCGGACTTAAAACTACTCTGTATTTTCTTTTGGGGTTGCATCCCCGCATCCTAGATATTGGTATTGATGTTTGGTACAACGACTTTCAGTTCCTAGGTGGGATTTTCCGTAGGTTAATGATTATGCTATAGTTTTTGCTTATTTTGATCGCTAGTTTACTTTCAGTTTCTAGTTTTAGGTTGTTAGTCTAGGCAAAGGGTTGAACTCTATTGGTTCACTCATCCGAGGGTTGGGTGGGTGCCACCCACGATGGGTTGGATCGTGACAAGTACCTATGTCTACACTCAATTCTTTTTTCTTTTCTTTTTCTCTTTTGATATAATGCCTCACCAACTATATTTTTTCTCTCCTCTCTTTTTCACTAAACAGTAAAACACAAGGTAGTACAATGTTTAATAAAAGTAGAGCAAAGAACTTGAGATGGTAGAGACTATTTGTATGTTCTTCTTCATTTTTCAAAGGCTCTTTAAATAGGAACTGATGTAGCTGTTGAAGAGTGTTGATGAAGAAGGCAACCCAAGAGATTTGATCCTTGGAAAAGGATGTGAAATATCCTGTTTCCAAGAATAAGGTTGAATCAATCTTTGACTTCTTGAATCTGCAGATTTGGCTTGCTGGTACTTCCTTGATTGAAGCTTGAGGTATTTCTTTTTCATAATGGATCATTTATTCAATGCTTGGTACTTGAGTCCATTAATAGATTTGACTTTGCTGCTTCTTTCCTTTCGTCTTGTGGTAGCAATGAACCTTGATTTTCCTTTGAGATCTTTGTCAAGATCTTGAAGATTTCTTTCCTGCCACGATTTTACCAACTAAAATCTGTTCATTTAAATGCATAGAATCTTGATACTTGATTCCAAAATTAGTGTCAACCTAATTTTGATTAGATGAATCAATCTTCTTATTCTTTCCATAGTATTTTGATCCTTGAGAATCTTCATAATTGCTTCCTTATCTTTCCTTCCTTCTTGAAAATAAATCTCTCTTTATTGCTTCTTGCTTGGTACTTGATTTTTCTTTCTTTTTTAGTAATGTTCATTGATATTTTCCTTTCCTGATTGGTACTTGATTTTTCTTCCTCTTGGGTAATGCTTTCCTTTCCTTCTTGGTACTTGCTCTTTCTATGGTAAGTAGAATTTCTTGAATCAACATCTTTGGAAAATTTCTTACAAGGTGAAATTGTCATTCATTAAAATCAGAATACTAACAATCTCCCCCTTTTTGATGATGACAATTTTTAGGATTGTAAATATAGTCAACTTCCCTTTTAAGAAGATGTCTACATCTTCTCCCCCTGTATCGTTGACTTGCTGCTAGTTAAAAGCTAGTTGACTGCTCCCCCTGCTTCTATTATTTTCCCCCTTTAACATCAATCAAAAAGGAAATCAAGTAGAGAGAGTAGAGAAACTACAATATAGATGAAAGATCTAAAATGGTTTTGAAACAATGCCAAGATATTCTCTAAGAGTGCAAAATCTTTCTTCAAGCAAAGGTTTAGTAAAAATATCAGCTAATTGAAAATCAGTGCTCACAAAAGACAGTTCAATATCACCATTTAAAACATGATCTCTAATAAAATGATGCTTGATATCAATGTGCTTAGCTCTAGAATGATGAACAGGATTTTTTGTTAAACAACTAGCACTAGAATTATCATACATAATAGGCACAGGTTTAAAAATTAATTCATAATCACTTAATTGGTGAACCATACAAAGAAATTGAGCACAACAAACACCAATAGAGATATATTCAGCTTCAGTGGTAGAGATAGAAACACAATTGTGTTTCTTGTTGTTCCAAGAAATAAGAGCCTTTCCCAGAAGTTGACAAGTTCCTCTTGTGCTTTTTCTATAATTTTTGTCACCTACAAAATCTGTATCTGAAAATCCTTTAAGCATAAAGTCACTTTTGCTAGGATACCATAAGCCATATGTTATAGTACCCATGAGATATCGAATAACACGCTTAACAGCAGATAAATGAGATTCTTTAGGATCTGACTGAAACCTTGCGCATTTGCATACACTGAACATGATATCCGGTCGACTGGCAGTGAGATAAAGTAAAGATCTAATCATACCTTGATATCTTGTTTCATCAACTGACTTACCATCTTCATCAGCGTTAAGGTTGCAAGTGGGACTCGTTGGAGTTCCCATGGATTTGGCTTCACTCATTCCAAATTTTTGAATAAATTCCTTAGTATACTTACTTTGACTGATGAAAATTCCTTCAGTCGACTGATGAATTTGTAACCCCAAAAAGAAGGTCAACTCACCCATCATGCTCATTTAAAATTCACTTTGCATTAAGTCAGAAAATTCCTTACACAAACTAGCATTAGTACTTCCAAATATAATATCATCAACATAAATTTGAATAATAAGATTACCAGAGGAGGTTCTTTTGATAAAAAGGGTAGTGTCAATTTTTCCTCTAGAAAAATCATGATCTATTAAGAAGTTTCTCAGATGATCATACCAAGCCTTGGGAGCTTGCTTAAGTCTGTACAGAGCTTTTGATAGTTTAAAAACATGATAAGGAAATTTAGAATGCTCAAAACCTGGAGGTTGTTTGACAAAAACTTGTTCTTCAATAAAGCCATTTAAAAAGGCACTTTTGACATCCATTTGAAATAACTTAAAACCTTTATGAGATGCATATGCAAGCAGAATACAAATAGATTCTAACCTTGCAACAGGAGCAAAAGTTTCATCATAGTTGAATCCCTCTTGTTGAGAGTATCCTTGAGCTACTAGTCGAGCCTTGTTGCGAACGACTTCTCCAGCTTCATTGAGTTTGTTTCTGAAGACCCACTCGGTTCCAATGATTGAAGTCTTTTCAGGTTTAGGAACAAGTGTCCAGACTTTATTTTTCTCAAATTGGTCTAATTCTTCTTGCATAGATTTTACCCAATAACTGTCGTTTAGGGCTTCATCAATTTTCTTTGGCTCGAGTTGAGAAATGAGTGTCACACTGGCTTTATTTTTGCTTGAAGCTCTGGTTTTCATTCCTTCCTTTGGGTCACCAATGATAAAATTCTTAGGGTAGTCAGATTCACTTCTCCATTCATTTGGGACTGTTTCAATAGCAAATTAATTTTTCTGTTCTTCCGCTGACTTAGCTGAACAGTCGAATTTCTTGAGTGGAGACACACTAGTTTCGAGGACGTGTTCTTCTTCATCATCTGTGCTATGAATTTTCTCAATAATACGATTAGTATCATCAAAAATATTATGAATGGATTCCTCAATGCATAGAGTATATTTATTAAAAACTCTATAAGATCTGCTAGTGCTTGAATAGCCAAGAAATATACCTTCATTGCTTCGAGGATCAAACTTACCAGTATTGTCCTTACCATTATTGTACACAAAGCACTTGCACCCAAATGGGTGAAAGTATCCAATGTTAGGCTTCTTACCATTCCATAATTCATATGGAGTTTTCTTCAGTATTAGTTTGATCAGGCACCTGTTAAGAATGTGGCATGCAGTACTTACTGATTCTACACAAAAATGATGCGGAAGAGAATGCTCACATATCATGGTACGTGTCATATTTTGAAGCGTCCTATTTTTTCATTCAACAACACCATTCTGCTGAGCGAATCTTGGTGATGAAAAGTTGTGAGTGTATCCTTGTTCATTGCAGAAGATTTCAAAGGCCTTGTTTTCAAATTCTCCTTCATGATCACTTCTTATAGAGTTGATGAAATAGACTTTATCCCTTTGCACTCATTCACAGAAATACTCAAAAAAATTCAAAGTATCATCTTTGTTATCTAAAAACATAATCCATGTGAAACGAGAAAAGTCATCTACAATAACGAAAGTGTACCTTTTTCCTCCAATTCTTGTCGTTCTAGTGGGACTAAAAAGGTCCATATGAAGTAGCTGCAATGGTTTAGAGGTAGACACAGTATATTTAATAGGAAAAGAGTTTCTAGTTTGCTTACCAAGTTGACAGGCATCACAAATGTGATTCTTCTTGTAGTCTAGTTTGGGCAGCCCAAGAACAAGTTCATGTTTAACAAGTTTCTGTATGAGCCGCATGCTAGCATGACCAAGTTTCTTATGCCATACCCAAGGATCTTCTGAGATGGATGCTAAACAGATGTGTTCATTTGATCTTTTGACAGAATCAAGAACATATACGTTTCTATCTCTATTTCCTGGGAGTAAGGCTTTTCCAGTAATGTCTTCTATTATGCAACCTGTCTTTCTGAATGTTACCTCAAGATCCACATCACATAGCTGACTGATACTCAGGAGGTTGTATTTCAAGTTCTTCACCAAGTAAACATTAGTAATTTCATAGGATTCATTGAAAGAAATTGTACCAATACCTATTACTTTTCCTTTGGAGTTGTCTCTAAATCGAATGTTTCCTCTATCAAAGTCTGCAACAGATTTAAACAATTTTTTGTTTCCTGTCATGTGATTTGAACACATACTATCAAGATACTATTTTTCATTTGATTTTGAGTGGTGTTCCTGCAAAACAGATTTATTAATTTCTTTTAGGTACCCAAGTTTTCTTGGGTCCTTTGGAGTTAGCAGTAGGGTTGGGTTGATTAGACTTAGGTCTTCGAACCCATTTAGAAGAGGTGATAGAATGAAACCTGCAATTATAATGTTTATGACCAGATTTACCACAGTAATGACAAGCATTAGAAAAGTGTTTTTCAGTGACAACCATAACAGTTGACTTACCACTACTATATCTACTTCTGTGTGATCTAGCGTCAGTTGACTGCTTATCACTGAAATAGTTCTTGTTGGTAATATGTTTGTCACTGTCAGTTCTTTTATCAGTTGACTTATTTGAAGGAGTCGACTGATTTGACCTGACAACACTATGACTGAAAGATTTTTGAAAATTATTGATTTGAATTTTTAATTCATCCACTTCTTCTCGAAGAAAATCTTTTTCAATTTCACAAACTTCGAATTTACTTTCCCAGTCTTTATTTTCTCTTTGCAGAGCTTTAAAATCATTAAAACTCTGTTCAAGTCAACTATGGCACGATCTAGCAATTTTTGCAATTCTATATAATTTGAACAGGGATTAGATCTTACCTCACTCGTATCTCCAATTGCCATGAAACATATGTCTTCAACATCATCATTATCATGTTCAGACATACCTTCATCACCCCAACTGCTGAAAGCCCGATTATCTCGATTCCTTAGATTTCCCTTGGAATATCTTTTGTTTGCTTCTGGGCAATCGCTTGTAATGTGTCCATACTTTCCACAGTTGTAACACTTACCATCGTTCTTATTGAATTTTGTAACTTGTTTGCCTTTGGAGAAGTTTTGCTTACCTTTTCTTTGATTTCTGGATCTTCTGAATGAATCCATGACTGATCTGGTAATTAATACAATTTCATATTCTCTAATTTCTTCTTCATCATCTTCCTTGATTTCCTCTGTTGCTTTGAATGCCACAGTTTTCTTCCTGTTCTCTTCTTGTCCATGTTTGTTCAGATGAGTCTTCTCAAAAGCAATGAGCTCCTCTTAATTCATCATACGTGAGATCATTGAGATTCATGCTTTCAATAGCGACTACCTTGGCATGCCATTGGGTGGGGAGACTTCTTAGAATCCTGGTTATTTGGTCACTCACAGGATAAGTTTTCCCAGATGCCTTGAGTTCTCCAATGATCTTGCTGAATCTGGCGAACATGCTTTCAACTGATTCTCGTTCCTTCATTGAGAAGAGCTCATATTCATATACAAGAAGACTTGTGATGGTTTGTTTGACCTTGTCAATTCCTTCATAAGTTACTTCGAGTTTTTCCCAAATTTCTTTGACTGTCTCATAGCAAGAAATTTTTTTGTATTCTTCTCCGACGATGGCATTGTAAAGAACATTTTTGGCTTTGGAGTTTGTCTGAATGATCTCCATTTGTTCATCAGTGTAATTCTCCAGAGTTGGAATTACTTCAGTTGATATTCCACCATTTTCTGTATTTTTATCATCCTTTTTTTGCTTTTGTGATAGGGATGTCACCAAGCTTGATAACTCTCCATACTTTTACATCATAGGACTTGATGAATGTTTCCATTCTGCTCTTCCAGTGTGAGAAATGCTTTCCATTAAAATATGGTGGCCTTGTTTGGGAGGTTCCTTCTTGGAATAGGGCTCCAGCAGCAAATATATGTGAGACCAGGCTTTGATACTAATTGAAAGTGCAAGAGGGGGGTGAATTGCTATTTTTCATTTTCTGAGTCGATTGTCTACAGGGGTTAGTCGACTACTCTGCACAGATGAGTAGTTAAGTTAAAGTGCAAAATTGTAGGCGCTGTGAAAGTAATTGACACCAGATATTTTTATACTGGTTGGGATCCAGAATGGATCTTACTCCAGTCCCCTTGGGTTGCAAGGGTGTTCTCTACTAGTTCTTTGGTGGTTTTATTTTGGATACAAGCTTTGAGAGTATAGCTCCTATGTCTACACTCAATTCTTTTTTCTTTTCTTTTTCTCTTTTGATACAATGCCTCACCAACTATATTTTTTCTCTCCTCTCTTTTTCACTACACAGTAAAACACAAGGTAGTACAATGTTTAATAAAAGTAGAGCAAAGAACTTGAGATGGTAGAGATTGTTTGTATGTTCCTCTTCATTCTTCAAAGGCTCTTTAAATAGGAACTGATGTAGTTGTTGAAGAGTGTTGATGAAAGAAGGCAACCCAAGAGATTTGATCCTTGGAAAAGGATGTGAAATATCTTGTTTCCAAGAATAAGGTTGAGTCAATCTTTGACTCCTTGAATCCGCGGATTTGGCTTGTTGGTACTTCCTTGATTGAAGCTTGAGGTATTTCTTTTTCATAATGGATCATCTATTCAATGCTTGGTACTTGAGTCCATTAATAGATTTGACTTTGCTGCTTCTTTCCTTTCGTCTTGTGGTATCAATGAACCTTGATTTTCCTTTGAGATCTTTGTCAAGATCTTGAAGATATCTTTCCTGCCACGATTTTACCAAGTAAAATCTGTTCATTTAAATGCATAGAATCTTGATACTTGATTCCAAAATTAGAGTCAATCTAATTTTGATTAGATGAATCAATCTTCTTATTCTTTCCATAGTATTTTGATCCTTGAGAATCTTCATAATTGCTTCCTTATCTTTCCGTCCTTCTTGAAAATAGATCTCTCTTTATTGCTTCTTGCTTGGTACTTGATTTTTCTTTCTTTTTTAGTAATGTTCGTTGATATTTTCCTTTCCTGCTTGGTACTTGATATTTCTTCCTCTTGGGTAATGCTTTCCTTTCCTGCTTGGTACTTGCTCTTTCTATGGTAAGTAGAATTTCTTGAATCAACATCTTTGGGCAAGTTCCTACAAGGTGAAATTGTCATTCATTAAAATCAGAACACTAACACCTGGTTCTTCCACCATTCCTATTATTCTACTTATTTTATATAAAATCATTTCGGAAACTTCTTTTAATTAATCCCTTAACTACCATAGTATTTCTGGTTCCCCGAATCTTCCCGACACTCTAGTTCCTGAATTTTATCATCATACAACCCATAATAACCATAAACAACCCAGCATTTTACAAACCATATTGTAACCTAATTATTATCTAATTCAATCCAGCCAAACACAATACTCCTCCAGACTCCGTGTCTGAAGGCCTAGACATGGTTTCTCTTTTCCGTCTATACTATAATATGAAATGAAAGCAGGTCAATATCTACTCAATATAGAGAAAACCTAGCCTACTTAGACACCAAGCAGATGCACAATGCATATTTTTGCTCCGTGAAGGCATTTTCTGATGGATGACAGGCCTGAAATCTATAGTTTTGCGTCCTTTTAGCTGGAATCTCCCCTCCCCATGGCTCCCAAGCTATAGAGCAGCCTATGAGGGTTTTTGGAGTAACCCTCATCTGTTTTTAGGGCTGAAAGAGAGAGAGTGAAATTATAAAACCCATTTTTGGGTTTTCTGATCCCGTCGCTCCGCTATAGCAGTCCACTCTTCACTATAGTGGTACCGTTGTAGCGGAATTGACTATTATAGCAGTGCTAACCAGCGTTGACTTCCACTATAGCTTTAATTTCTCCACTATAGCAAAGGTTGCAATAGCGGTTGATATGGGACAGAAAGTCGTAAAGTTTTCCAAAAGTGTCCATTTCACAACACACTTCAAATTTTGATGTTCCGAACTAACCCTTTCACATTAACTTCGATATCGAGAGTTCTACTCACTCGAATTTACTTCTGAAAAGTCCTATGGACTCTTTAATGCCTTAGCTAATGGAAAAATTATCTCAACCTTAGATATTTTACCCAATTCTTTCCCGGATTTCCCTAGACCTTACCTCGCTCTGAATTTGTCTAAGACTAGCCTAGCCCAAAATTTCCAACTCCCCAACTCAAAAGTTTTTCTAACACGCGCTTTGCACGAATAGCTCACCCATAACGAGGTGCCTTTTAATAACGATTGAATAGGTCATTACAGGTCTATTCATAGAAATCAATGTGTAGTGTATCTTTATTATGTTGCGACGTATTGAGATCATAGAGATTGAGCTTGTCATTGAAATTGTTATAGAGAATAATAATACGCCACGTTGAGAACTCTAGTAAATTTAGTTGTGGCCCTTAGCACCTATTTATAGTTGAGTTATGTATTTATTGATATTTCATCAAAATCGAGCTTATACATTGTCAACACTTGTTACAAGTGAGAGTAAGTCTTGTTTGTCAGATTTTCAAAATTCTAGTCGAATCTTGAGAAAATTTTATTTACAAAGAGTATTTATTAGAATATTATTGAGTTCTTATTTTGTTGATCTTAGGAATTACTTGTCAAGGATCATATCGAGAATTAATAACCTTATTCATGACCCCATTGAGTCTACTAATACAATTCAAGTTAAGGAAGTGTTACTCATATCTAGAGAATTTTTGAGTCATTTATATTTAACTTATATATTTATAGAGAGTTGGTTATATATACACCACTGTGCTATAATCCGGTAAGTGAGGGCCTTAGTGATATATACATGTATACACCACCGATTCTATTATCGATTGGGCGAGGTTATGCATTTACACCACTGAGTTATAATTGGTGGGCAAAGGATATATGTATATATAGAGAGAGAGAGTTAGGTGAAACCCTATGTGGTACTTGAGTTTCAGGTTGTTCGTCTATTGTGTCATTCAGGTTTCAGGTTGACTCTATCCCTATCTTTTATTACAGCAGAGTATATGTTTATTTTCATGTCTTACGTATCAGTACATTTCATTTGTACTGACACCTAGCCCAGATCGACCTCTTCAATACGTTGTTGCTTTCAACTTTTGGTTGGTAAGCTTCATTCTTTCTGGAGTCATTGAATTAGATATTTTGAGTCAATTTATGCATATGTACAGTTCATGGATAAGCTGGGACCATATCCCAGCTATGAGATATCTTTTTAGTCATAGAGACTTACAGATGTGTAATATATGTCACTGATGGGTATGATCTTTCCGGCCTTGTTATTAGTTGTCTACTCTAATATTGCCATGGTTGGTCTTGCTTTATATTTACTATTTTTGAGCCCGAGCTTGTCGGCTTTCTGATTTGCTGAATAATTTTTGAGATTGGCCTTGAATGTTTTACCTATTTTTGAGCTATTAGCTTTTATGATTGCTATATTTAGAGACCTCATCAATCTCAGACATTCAACAGGTTCAACAGAGATATACTCGATCTCGGTGCCCTAGACCTTTTGGGACTACGGGTGCCGATTGTGACTCTCCTATTTAGGGCATAACATTAATGTTATGAGTTGTGTATGTAACACCCCAGGACTTCCAGGCCTAGACCCAGCTCAGAAAAACCAAAAAATAAAATTTTCCAAGTTTTAGCCGAAACCATGGATGGTTTCCATTGACCGTGGAATAGTCCATGAGCTATGGAATACCTCCGTGGAACTCATACAGGGACCAGCCAAGGTTGGGGTCAAGACCATGAGTTGGAACCACAAACCATGGAATGATTCATGAGTCATGGATTCCACTCGTGGAACTCAGACCTGAGACCCAACCATCCCTATGAAACCACAATCGGTTTTCACAAACTGTGGAATGATTTATGAGTCGTGAAATGTCTCGTGAAGATCAGACCTGAGGGTCATAAATCCCTTAGGAACCATGATATCGTGAACCCAAATCATAGAACTCAGACTCGCAGCATGACAGAAAGGCCCGAGAACCACGATAGGGTACTACGGGCCACGGAAGCATCCACGGACCATGGAACCTGTCCATGGAACCCAAGTCACAATTTTTCCCAACAGTTTTCTTAATTAATTTCAGGGACATTCTAGTTTTTTTCCTACCTTTTTTTCTCTGACCCTTAATTGTTTTGGGAGTAATTAAAGATATTTTTACTTTTATTCCCTCATTCCCTAAAAACAAAGCGACACTTAGCAAGAATAGGAGAAAAAAGAGTGTTGTTCGTCTCAAAACTAACAGAGGGTTTCTTCAAGGTTCAAGCTTCAATCCAAGAATTCCACCATAGAATCTTCTTTCAGGAATGTGGGATTTCATCAATGGGTTTGTTTCACCCATTGAGTCCCTAGATACAGTCCAGTTATTCAGATTTCAGTTAGTTCTTCAGACCTAGGGTTCCTGAATTCTATGCAATTAGTGTAATTCACTTTCTATTATTGTATATAAGATTCCTCATGTGTTTTTTAGGAACCCGGGATAGTTATATACTCAGAATTCCATAACCCTAGCATGTGTGTAATATCAGTACCTTAAATTCATGCATGCTAAACAGATATTGCAGTTAGTTATATCTCAGGCTTAGAATGCTATTAGTTTTCAGTATTATTATACTGCATTCTCAGATTAAAATCAGTATTTGAGCTATCCAGTATTTTCAATTTACATTCATTACTTTTATATCAGTTGGGTGTAGGCTTAGCATTGAGTGGACAAAGGGATGAAGGCTCACCCGTTAGTTTAGGCTAAGACCTTTAGTAGCAGTCCCTGAGTCCCAGAACTACGGTACCACCGTAGGTTCTAAAGGGATCACTCGTCAGTTTAATCTTGCCACCCTAGTCCCTTGTTGGACATCAGATTAGCGGATCCACGCCAGACTATGTTTGTACTCTTGGCAAGGTATGAACACCCTCCCAGCCAGGGTTACAGGTTGGCCCCATAGTTAACTCAGCTTGGGGCATGTCGGTTAACAGTAGCTCCCACAGTTTAGATTTAGCACATGCATTGACCTTGTATTTCATTATTCAGTTTATTCAGTTCAGTTCAGCATGTTACAGCTCGTGTTAAATACTTGGTCATTGCATTCAGTTTATCTCTCAATTCATGCTTCAGTATATCTTTCATGTTACAGTATTCATGTTTATAGCTTTGCATATATCCCGCATGCTCAGTACATTCAGAGTACTGACGCATTCTTTTATGCTACATCTTATCATGATGTAGGTTCAGGCGCTAAGTATCCAGACCGCGCTTAGTGCGATTCTCCAGTCCTTACTCAGCAGCTCAGTGGTGAGTCCTCATAGTTCGAGGACATAGTTATGCTTATTTATTCGATATTTATTTTTAGTTTTCAGACTTTTGGAGTTAGCTGGGGGGGTTCCCAACATCTCACTTCAGTTAGAGGCTTTCAGACATAGTATTAGTTTCAGCTTCTGCAGTCAGTATTGATTTAGACCATTATCAGATTTTCTCATATATTCAAATGATTATTGGATTTTTGTTTTCTTACTTATTTTATTAAACAAGTTAGCTTCTGTATAGTCAGTATATTTATTCAAAAATTAGCTTCTGTATAGTCAGTATATTTATTCAAAAATGCCTACTCATACCAGATCATGGGATAGCTTGGGGTCACTTGTGACTCTAAGCACCATATTGCGTCTAGGGGTTAGCCTCGAGGCGTGACAGTTGAATGGCTTAATTATAGTATGTATCAACCAATGTTGTGGTATTCTTAGGCTTGTTTTTTTTAGATTGGTTAGTGCTTGCTCGGGGACAAGCAAGATTCTAAGTGTAGAGTGGTAATGTTAGACCAAAATTACATACATTAATCATTATTTACCTTATATTTTAGTATTTTTATCGTCATATGAGTATAAATTATATTATTTTATGTTTAATATAATTTTTGATGTGTAGAAATAAAATAATATGAAAATGAAGATATTAAGAGAAATTTAAGAAAAACAGGAAAAATATAAAAAAGAAAAGAAGGGAAGATATGATTAATGGGAAATTATTACAAGCATCAAGACAAGCAATGATTTTATGTAAAAGTGTAATACCCCAAAAAAATTTAGCTAAGATCCAAGCCGTTCTTCATATGTTGTTAGACCCAAACTAGATGATTTCAAATGGTACATAGGTATTGATATTAATTCTTAAGTGTGAGAAGTATATTAGATATGAATTAGGGTCATAAAGAACCTCTAGCTCAAAGTTGAGTTGAAAGCTTCCTTATCGATTGAGTTTTAGTATAAGATTTTTCAAGGGTAAACTTAAAACGATCATAACTCCTAGAATATGAAGAGTTAGGTGGCCTAATACCCACCAAATTGAAGGTCTTCGAGTCTTCTTTCCAACGCCACCAACCGCGTGCTAATCCGAGTCCAAAGTAAAAAGGTTATCAGCGTTTTACTAAAATATGTTTGTCTGCCAAATTGACAAACAGGAACCACGAGAGGGTTCCACGGGCCGTGGGTTGATCCACGAGCCATGGACCCAACTTGTGGAAATCAGGTTGGCAGACACCTAAAAACTTCACAAATCAACCTGAGGATCCACGAAAGGGTTTCACGGGCCATGGAACAGCCCATGAGCCGTGGAAACCCTCTGTGAAACCCAGTTCAGCAACCCAAAATATTGGTCTATGAACCACAAACAGGTTCCACAACCCGTGGATCAATCCACGAGTTGTGGAACACCATCCACAAGCCCCATGTCAAAAAAATCTGCAACTTCTCAGACCCATCCAATTGGGGGTATTTTAGTAATTTTCTACTTTTTTAACTCCTATATTAAGTCATTTTAAGTCTTTAGAAGAGGTTTTTATCAACTTAGTCGATCCCTCCTCCTCATTCTCTCTTTTTAACTTCAGAAAAGAAAAAGGAAAGAGTGATCTTCTCTCCACCTCAGGCCTAGGTTCTTCTCCAAGCTTCAAACCTCAGTTTCAGTTCATGGATCTTGTACAACCAGAAAAATGGATATTCAGTAAGGATTTAGTTTACCGTTATGCCCAAAACCTCAGTCTTCTATTTCAAATTTCATGATTTTAGAAACTAGGTTTCTTACCCAATCATACTAAATTTTACAGAACTCATTCCTTATGATTTTTACATGATTTATATTCTATTTTAGAAGATTTGTATCATGTTTTCAATGACTTGCATAAGCTTTTACAAGAACTTTGAGAAATCAAGAATTTAGCCTGAAATTGTAGTATTTTTATGAGAATTGGTTTTCTTCAAAATTTAATCTAAATTACTAGCATTCAGTTTTAAGCATGAAATTAGCCAGTTTTCAGTCTAAGGGTTTCTTTAAAACTTCTCATGATTTAGCTTTTTCTCCAGAATTCAGTTCAAATTGTTAGCATTCAGTCTAAACAAGTTTAAATTTCCTCATGATGATTTTGACTATGGGTTTTGCTCCCAAATGAGTATGCATGATTTGCAATCCAGTAATTTTAGTATGAAAGAACTGTGCATGATTTAGCAGGCTTCAGCTTATCTTCAGTATGTTTTACAAGAATATATTTTTAAATATAGACTTCCAACAGATACCATCAATGATTACGAACTTAGTAAGTTTCATGATTAGTATGACATCTAGATATGTCCACATGCTTTATGAATAGTTCTCAGTTATACAGTCTTTAAGAAATCATCCAGACTAATTGGATTCTGACACAGCGTTCCAGAACTTTAGTTTTAAATGAGCTATCAGTATTCAGTTTAGGTGTAGTACTTAGCACCAAGTTGGACTAGGATTCAGCGTACCCTAAAGTCTCAGAACTGCGTACCACCGTAGGTTTACTTAGCCCCTCAATTGGGCCTCATAATTAGTGATCACGTCAGTCATGCCTCTATACCCTGGTAAGGTATATTAGATTCTCTTTATGGGGCGTATACATCGGACTCCATATATAACTCACATGATTTATGTCGGTTAACAGGCTCTCCCACAGATTTAGTTTTAGTATATTGTATATGACCCTTAGTTCAGTTCAGCTACATTTTTATTATGTCATTTACTTCAGATCATCCTTCTTATTCATCATATCCACTTTATGATTGGGTCATTGTACAACAGTCCAGTACTTTTTACTCAGCTTGCATTTAGCACAATATATCAGTATTTTCAGCATGCTCAGCTTATCTTATAATATACATATCTCATAATTACAACTCAGAAATATATTTTATACACTTTTTAGTAAAAGAGCTTATGTTTTACAGTTTTGACTTATGCATTCTCAAATGTTTATACTCTATCCAGTTTTCAGTTATTCCCTCATGTTACATGTTTTCTCATAATTTAAAGTTAGTGCATTATCGCACATGCTCAGTATATTCAAAGTACTGATCGCATACTTCTTTGTGCTACATCCTTTCATGATGCAGGTTCTAGTGCTAGCTCTCAAAATCAAGGTCAGACAAATCGCAGCTTCTAGCCAGTAGGTGATGAGTTCTCCTTATTCAAGAACTCCAATCAGTTAGTAGTCATAGCAGTTTATCTCAGTCAGTATACATTGATTAGGTACAGCTGGGGTTATGTCCCGGCTGACTATAGTCAGTGTTAGTAGAGGCTTCATAGACAGTGAGTCATAATTGTTGTACTTAGTTACAATTTCTTTTTCTTTATAATATATTATTGTAAATATTTTAACCAGTGATTCATTGAACAAGTTATCCCATAATCTTGCTTCCACATAATGTTTTCCAGTTTATATGTTTCTGTTAAGTTGCTCATGAATTATGCCACATGAAGGGTTAGCTTGGAGCCACATGTGGTTCCAGATCCTGTGTCACATCCAGGGTGTAGGCTCAGATCATGAAAAACTTGGTATGAGAGCACAGAGTTTAAGTGTCCTAGGGTGTCTATGAAGTCGTGTCTAGTAGAGTCTTACAAAATAGTACGGAGACGTTTGTACTTTTCTTTGAAGGGCTACAAGGCATTTAGGAAATGTTTTCCCTTATTTCATACTCCAGATCGTGCAGTAAAGTTGTTCCCTACGAAATATAAGTAGATTCGAGCATTGCTCCACTTCAGTTGACTATGCCTCATCTTCGAGGTAACAAAAATAATTAGACTTAAATTCCTACTGATAAAATTTTCTTAGACTGAGCCTATAGTTACTTACAGGGATGCAGAGAGGCTTTAGAGGAGTCCATCAGTGCTTCTAAGTTTAGTGATTTGAAAGAATTCACTCTTGTTCATGAGAATCGTGCATTTGAGCCAAAGTGAATTATTCTCTCAGACCCTTTTCAAAACCTTAGTACAAGTGAGATCCTTGAGGGAGGAGTCTGTATTAGGATGCTTGGGTAATGCTATCACCCGAAGGATAGTATGGCTTCAATTTTATAAGCTATGAATTATAGGGGCAAAATTACCCTATAGTTAGTAGTGTAGTAGTTATGAAATGGTTAAAGATGGGCAGACTTTAGATAGTACCGTATGAGTTGAAGATGTGTATAGGATGGTGGCAATAAAGAGTAGCTGGATCACAAAATAAGAACATATTTGTAGATCGAAGTTAGATAGGGGTCTAGTCAGTATAGTATTTATGAAGTCGTGTAGCTATCCATGATAAGTGTTAGACTCTAAGCTTGAATTATGGTTGATTGATAAGATAAAGATTATGTGAGGGTACATGTTTGAGGATTATGTGATTTCCATTTGGTGTCGTTAGTGTGGTGTAGTATCTTAGAAGGAAGTACCAGCAAGAGTTGTGTCTACAGATATAGTTTTTGAGAAAGAGTTTAGCATCCATGCGTATGGTAATTCCCCAACTTTGTACCGCTAGTTAGTTATGACCCAGTTTAGAGAAGAGGTCCACAGAGTTAGAACGTCAACCTTTTAGCTAAGGGGAAGATGATAGGATAAAGAACCAAGTTGAGTCAGGAGACTCAACCAGTATAGAATTCAAGAAAAAGATATGATGGTATATGGATCCATTCTTATTCCAGCAGATTTCCTAGTACTTCAGTCAAGATGACACTATACTCAGATGCATCTGTGTCATATCCATGACTAGGTTCATGTACCTCATACAGATTCACGTCCATACTTAGCTCCTAGGACAAACAGAAATTGCTCCAGACAGATATTCCAGCCTTACTCTATTATTTTATGAATCCCAACTTTATGCCATGAGACCCGTTATATATGCAAACCCATATCTCATTGTATGCTCAATTCTATGTACTCAGTTCAGTCCTCAGATATACCTTAATGGCTAATGAAATCATGATACGTCATGTATACGCTCATACCAGATTTATTGAACAATTCGTGGTTATGATTTCCTTACTCTAACCATGCTTTATATGTTCAGGATGTCAGACACTCATGCCCTTACACTTGACTTCTCATACCTCACCTTCAGTGGCTAGATCATGCTAAGTATAAGTCAAGACCTATCGGTATTCCTTCATTCGTGATGCTCATGATCCCACTCTATTCCTTTAGTGATCTTGTCTTATGTTGTCATAGGTGTTATTGAAGGGAGCTAAGTAGTAGCTTAGATGGGAAGTATTAGATTCTCCCTTTTTGTTGTACTGGTTCCATCTTAGTTTGTAGGTGTGGACGAAATACGAGGTAAGGGTTATTCATGTGTAATAGTTAAATGAGAAATTTTAGTGTGTCCTTTGTAGAAGTTCTTAAAGTTACAGCTTCTAGATATGCTAGTGAAGAGGAGAGAAGTCTCAGATTGTGTTAGCTATAACGAAGCCATAAGATGATCATAGTGATAGGCTTGAATTTCAGGATAAAATGCATGTGGGCCTTTGCTTTGTGTGACTAGTGATTCCTTAATTAGGGCTTAAGGTTCATTGACTTTCGTGATAAGAAGGAACAGTATTCTTGGGAGATAACTCTAGATGCAAGAGATTTAGTCAGGATAGGCTCAAACATGGTAAAAATAGGTAGTTAGACTCAGACATTAATATCGATATGTGCACTGGTGAAGATTTTCAGTTGCAAGTGGTAAGTGTGATATTCAGAGAAGTTAGTGTTGTCAAAAGGTGTTCCTAAGCTTAAAACCTGTCAACTGTTATTGCTTAAGGTGGGAATAGTCTTATCTTACTCCCTGCCTAGGGTGCTCATATCTTATGCCCAGTAGCTTCATCTTGCAAGATACTAGACTCTTCATATTAGATTAGTTCAGACCTGCCGGTAATCATTCCTAAGGACAGAAGTCCCTATGTTTAGTTCAGTCCATGGCACTAAGTCAGCTTAGAAGAGAATAGTTTTCTCGTATAGACACTCCTCTCACTTTTATGTTCCTTTCAGTTGACTATGAGTTGTAAAAATGTGCTCATTCTCTATGAGTTTTAGTTGAGTCCCTACTCTTAATCCAGATCAGAAATCATGTTAGATATTCAGTTTCATATCCCATCAGTTGTTCTTATGCTCCCAGTATGCATACATATCTCATGAATTCAGCTAAGTTTATATTTTAGTCAGGAATCAGTTACCATGTTAGTACTTCATCTTTTAAAACTCAGTTAGTGGGATTGCAGCTCTTTTCCTACCATCTCAGCTTAGTTAGTCTTCATTCGAGGATAAATAATCCCAAGGGAGATATTGTAACACCACAAAAATTCTAAGCTAAAATCTAAGTCGTTCATATGTTGTTAGACCCGAACCATATGATTTCAAATGGTACATAGGTGTTGAGATCAATTCTTAAGTGTAGGAACTGTATTAGATATAAATTAGGGTCATAAAGAACCTCTAACTCAAAGATGAGTTGAAAGCTTCCTTATCGATAGAGTTATAGTATAAGATTTTTCAAGGGTCAACATCAAATAATCATAACTCCTAGAATATAAAGATTTAAGTGGTCTAGTACCCACCAAATTTAAGGCCTTCGAGTCTTCTTTCTAACGCCACCAACCGCACGTTCATTCGAGTCCTAAGTAAAACGTTATCAGTGTTTTACTAAAATGTGTATGTCTGCAAAATTGACAGATAGGAACCACGAGAGGGTTCCACGGGTCGTGGATTGATCCATAAGTCATGGACCCAACTCGTGAAAATCTGGTTGGCAGACACCTGAAACTTCACAAATCAACCTGAGGATCCACAAAAAGGGTTTCACGGGCCGTGGAACAGTCCACGAGTCATGGAAACCCTCCGTGAAACCCAGTTCAGCAACCCAAAATATTGGTCTATGAACCACGAACAGGTTCCACAATCCATGTATCAATCCATGAGACATGAAACACCATCCATTAGCCCCATGTCAGAAAAATCTGGAACTTCTCAGACCCATCTAATAGGGGTATTTTAGTAATTTTCTACTTTAACTCCTATATTAAGTCGTTTTAAGTTTTTAGAAGGGTTTTTTATCAACTTAATCGATCCCTCATTTATCTTGTCTCAACTTCTAGAAAAGAAAAAGAAAAGAGCGATCTTCTCTCCACCTTAGGCCTACGGTTCTTCTCCAAAGCTTCAAACCTCGGTTTTAGTTCAAGAATCTTCTACAACCAGGTATGTGGGTATTCAGTAAGGGTTTAGTTCACCCTTATACCCAAAACCTCACTCTTCTATTTCAAATTTCATGATGTTAAAAACTAGGGTTCTTACCCAATCATGCTAAATTTTATAGAACCCAGACCTTATGATTTCTACATGATTTATATCCTATTTTAGAAGATTTGTACCATATTTTCAATGACTTGCTTGAGCTTTTACAAGAACTTTAAGAAACCAAGAATTTAGCCTGAAACTGTAGCATTTTCATGAGAATTGATTTTCTTCAGAATTTAACCTAGATTACTAGCATTCAGTTTTAAGCATGAAATTAGCTAATTTTCAGTCTACAGGTTTTCTTTAAAACTTCTCATGATTTAGCTTTTCCTCCAGAATTCAGTTCAGATTGTCGGCATTCAGTCTAAACAAGTTTAAGTTTTATCACGATGATTTTGACTATGGGTTTTGCTCCCAAACGAGTATGCATGATTTGCAATCCAGTTATTTTAGTACGAAAGAACCATGCATGATTTAGCAGGCTTCAGCTTACCTTCAGTATGTTTTACAATAATATATTTTTAAATATAGACTTCCAACAGATACCATCAATGATTACGAACTTAGTAAGTTTCATGATTAGTATGACATCTAGATATGTCCACATGCTTTATGAATAGTTCTCAGTTATACAGTCTTTAAGAAATCATCCAGACTAATTGGGTTCTGACACAGCATTCCACAACTTTAGTTTTAAATGAGCTAACAGTATTCAGTTTAGGAATAGTACTTAGCACCGAGTTGGACTAGGATTCAGCATACCCTAAAGTCCCAGAACTACGTACCACCGTAGGTTTACTTAGCCCCTCAGTTGGGCCTCAGAATTAGTGATCACGCCAGTCATGCCTCTATACCCTGGCAAGGTATATTGGGTCCTCTCGATGGGGAGTATACATCGGATTCCACATTTAGCTCATGTGGTTTATGTCGATTAGCGGGCTCTCCTATAGATTCAGTTTGAGTAGATTATACATGACCCTTAGTTCAGTTCAGTTGCATTTTTATTATGCTTTTGCCTTCAGATCATCCTTCTTATTTATCATATCCACTTTATGATTGGGTCATTGTACAACAGTCCAGTTCTTTGCACTCAGTTTGCATTTAGCACAATATATCAGTATTTTCAGCATGCTCAACTTATCTTATAGTTTACATATCTCACAGTTACAACTCAGAAACATGTTTTATACCCTTTTTAGTAAAAGAGCTTATGTTTTACAGTTTTGACTTATGCATTCCCAAATGTTTATACTCAATACAGTTTTCAGTTATGCCCTCATGTTACATGTTTTCTCATGATTTAAAGTTAGTGCCTTATCTCACATGCTCAGTACGTTCAAGAAACCGGTCGTATACTTCTTTGTGTTGCATCCTTTCATGATGCATGCTCTAGTGCTAGCTCTTATAATCAGGGTCAGACAAATCGCAGCTTCCAGCCAGCAGGTGATGAGTTCTCCTTATTCGAAAACTCCAGTCAGTTAGTAGTCATAGAAGTTTATCTCAGTCAGTATACATTGATTAGAGACAGTTGGGGTCATGTCCCGACTGATTATAGTCAGCGTTAGTAGAGGCTTCATAAATAGTCAGTCAGAATTATTGTACTCAGTTCCAGTTTCTTTTCTTTATAATACATTGTTGTAAATATTTTAACCTGCGATTCATTGAACAAGTTATCCCATAATCTTGCTTCCGCATCATATTTTTCAGTTTATATGTTTCTGCTAAGCTGCTCATGAATTATTCCAGCATGAAAGGTTAGCTTGGGGCCACTTGTGGTTCCAGGTCCTGTGTTATGTCCAGGGTGTAGGCTCCGGTCGTGACAAAAATTGTGCAAAAAAGTAATAAATTGAATATATATTGAGAACGTACCTGGCAAGGCAGCAATAACTGATCAGTGTTTTAAAAGGCGGGAGCGTTAGACGAGGCATTTTACCTGTTACGGGGTGAGGCATAAGCCTAAGGCAATGGGGCATAAGCCTCATGAATCCTTTAATTTTTAATATTTTATAAATTTTATATAATTAAATAAATATTTTTAAAATAGATAAATCACCAAAAAGGGTAAAACTACATAAAAATTATAAAAAATTAAAAATTAGTGAAAGATGTATCTAAAAGACTAAAACTGTTTCAGCTAAAAAACTAACCAAAGCAATACCATACATCCAATATATAAAGTAAACTTTTCATATAATAAACCATTATATGTCCTCAAAAATACAAGTTTCTCCAAAAAAAAAAAATACACTATAAGTAAATATTAAACATGTTTCTGAAAGTTTGAGTTTTAAGTTTTCTACTTTTCTTTTACTTTTGAGTATTTAAGTATTATTTAAGTTTAATAACTTAATATTTTAATAATTAGGCTTAAATTAGGGACTTAATAGGAAAAAATTATTTTAATTGGTAGTAATTTTTGGGACTTACGCCTAAGGGCGTTCGCCTAAGCATTCGCCTCACGCTTAGGCAAATGCCCTAAATTATGGGGTGTATGCCTTTCTATACTTTCGTCTTCCAACAATGCCTCAGTGCATTTTGGTTACGCCTCGCCCCGAAGCTCGCCCCCCGATCGCCTTTTAAAACACTGCAATTGATTCAGTTCATGTGCCACCTGCTCCATCGCAAGGGTGGCATGAAGATTTGTTGTCTTTCATTCTCACCTGGCCTATTGTGCCACCCTTTGCTATGAAAGGGTGGCACGAGCACGATGAATTTTGTTTCGGTTCGATTTGAATTTGATTTTTAAAATATTAGATCTTTTGGTACTCTATAAATATATTATAAGCATAGTTTTGACATAACTTTTGACTGGAGAAGAGCTAGGACCCTCCGTGGAGCTCAGAGATTTTTAATTTTTTTTCTGTGTTATTTATTTATTTACGTTTTCTTTGAATGATTTGTTGTAATTAATCCATATCTATGTGGAGCTATACTTCTTGTTCTAGAATTATGATAGTTGCATGATTGTTGTTGTATGGACTTGAATTGACTTGTTAAAATAGTTATCATCGTGCTATGACTCGTGCGATTATTTACTTAATTTTGGGATAAACTATTTTATTGCTTCGCGGTCAATAGAGAAATCTTTGAACCTTAGATGTGACTCGGGAGGGAAAGTATAGGGAATGCAATAAGATTGATTAGAGCATGATCTTTACCCCGTATTAGGAGATTGATCTGCGATTAGGATAAGAATATATCTCGTCGCTTTGCTGGGTTAATGTACGACAGATTTGGAAATATTTGTATCACATTCTTGATCACCGGGAGATAAATGTTGAAGCAAGGGCGTGGATTGGAGGGCGAAGCGCTCAGGAGAGCCTAGTCACAGTAATTTTCATAACCAATAACTCGATAGAAAATCAAAATTAGTTCAAGTGATTACTCAATATAATTGCTAGAGAATTCATAGCCCTAAATCGATTCCATCTCATTGATTACATAAAAATCTACTCTTCATTTCGTTAATTATTATTTAGTTATTTTATTTTTAGTTTCTTTAATTCAAAATAATAACTTTGGAATTTTATTGCTTGAATAAATAGACAAATTCACCCAAATAGCAGTCCATATAACCTTTTAAACTCAAAATAGCCGTACTTTCTTTTGATACCCTCATTATAGCAAACTTCCATGAATTATTTACTTTTATTAGTCAGATAATTAGTTTGAGTATTGAATGATTTTGATTCTAATCCTACAATTTTATAGGGGTCGTGAGGATAATGTTTTGGATGTTTGGACAAAGACTTAAATATTCAATGTATAATCATCGTATAATTGATGTTTAATTATTTTTTCTCATTATATAATATTTAAGTCAATAGTTAATGTAATTATTAAATATTTGATGTATAATCATCATATAATTAATGTATTATTATCTTTTCTCATTATATAATGCTTATATACAAGTTATATATTAACTATACACCAATTATAAAAGATAAATATTTAATTATAATATTTTAATCATGTATAAAAACTATTTTGGCACAGCTACAAAAAGTTCATAAATTTGATATGGCCACACTATTTTATGGCTATTTTTTGTAAACTAGTTTTTAGGGCTACAAAAAGTTATAAGCACTTTTAGCTTGGCTATATAAGTTTTTTTCCCTAGATAATTAACATTAATTTAATTTAGTAAATAGTTAAATCACAAGTCCATGTGGGTATGATATCCGACTCTCGAGTCACTATATTACTTGTACGACCACGTATACTTGCATGTGTGTTTGGGAGCAACATCCATATCCCTCCAACAATCTAAGATATTCAATTTGGAGTGAAAAAGGTTTCTTATGACCACTTACAAATTGAATAGAAGAAAATGACCTTTTTAGATCTCTTATGTGTAAAAATAAATATCTCTTATGCTTAAAATAAAAATCTCTTGTAAAAAAAAACATATAACTAAAAATAAGTTTGTAAAAAATTACAAAACCTATTCTCCCATTCTTCTCTTTTCTCAGCATCTCTTACATTTCTTCATTTTCCTTTCACATCACAAAACCCAACCCAGAGATTCGTAGCTGTATAACGTGATGAGATTTCTTCCGCCTAGTTCTAGTCTATAGCAAGTGCATCCCAGGTAACCTTTGATGTTGGATGAAAATGGATATGAAGGAAGTATGTATTCAAAAATAAATTTGCATTTCAGTCTCATGACTTTTTAGAGGAAAGGAATTCCTTAAGTGGTTTTTGTTTATTCCTAGATGGAAAGATAGATGCTTTTAAGTGGTACGGTTTAAAGTACATATGAATATTTTCCCCGTCTTTTTTTATATCATTCCTTAAGTCCCATAGGTTTGATCCTATAGCCAGCTCCGATGAAGTGGTTGTTGAAATTGATTCAACTCAAAGAAGTGCAGATATGTTAGAGGTCGATAGGAAAGGGACTCAAAGCCTTCTCGATCAGTTTCTAAACTTCTTATTCTTTACTTTGTGTATGGACTCAAAAAGGCATTTCAGAATGTAACTGAGGCAAAGAATACTAGTTACTTTCCCTGGGGATTTGCTTGTCAGAAGAAAGAGTCAAGTAATTGTTTACGTGAATTAATGTATTAGGAGCTAACATAGGAAAGAAGAGTATTAAGCGAACTATACAAGAAGTAGAATGCTTGACTTGAGTGGACATGACGAATATACATTTACTGTGTTCATCTGTATAGAACATATTCAGTGAGAGATATATAGGAAAATAAATAAATGACAAGTTGCATAAATTGATAAGAGAAACGACCATCTTTGGACAGGATTTGAGGCAATTAATACCCATGGAGTGCAGGCAAGCATCATCTTTTTGCCTCAGGTTTTTCATCTAAAGTTGTATACCTCCTTGATTATTTACACATGGTTGTGGAGGAGGTGAATATTCGAGAGATGCAACTTCCAAAAGGTTACATATCCTAACTACATTCTAGTGATGACATGGTAGATGCATATTTCAACCCCCTTGAAGGAAAAGATAAAGAGGTATATGGATAAAGTTCCTATGTGTTTTGCCAGTAATTGTTGTACGAGATATGAACAGGACAGTTTTGGTGACGGCACACAATGGCATGGACTAGAAAATCCTCATTGATTGATGGAATGATAAATATTTTCCAATATCAGATGCTGCCTCTTCAAGTTAACGTCCAAAACCTGCCATCAGACAGGCTCACTTGAAATTGGAGTAATTGTTGTTATACACCATAATACAAACTTTAAATGGTGTCATAACAGACACTCCTGCAATTGTATAAAGCCTGAACCATTTTAAAACAGGAGAAAGAACTTTAAAACATGACACCTTTGTAATGAATGAAATGAAATGTATGTAGTGGCCAACATATCGTTCAAAAGTAGAAAAAGCTTCCATTCAAAACATTTTTTGCAAGAGAAAATAGAATCGCTAACCTGCTTAGCGGCACTACAGACATGTAAAGCCTTAGTTCCTCTAGCCAGTACCCACCAATACCTTGACCACAACTCCAAATGTATGCTGCTACCTTAACTACATTCTATTTACCTGTCCCAGGCTGGTAACTACAAGCAGGCCATAGGAATATATGTATCCATTTTTCAATAAAATTTTCACTAGATAAAATGGGTACTACCAAACTTGTAAACCTGGGGGCAAGGCTAGATAAATGAAGCAAGATTAACACATTTCCCCTGCAACCATGTCAGCTGTATGCTGCTGCTGTTGAGACAAATGAACATCTCCCTTAGACTGGGACTATCAAATAAATCCAACGCTGCATAGTAAAGATTGTCTGGAATGCCTTCCATCTCATCCAAAGCTTTGATACATTTACGGATTGTATATCTCCCATCAACTTGAGGCATTACAACTGTCTGATACTTTGAAGCAGCAATCATCTCTCGCATTGCTTCTGCCATAGCATCAATTATCTCTTTATCCCTGCAGTTCTGCCCTGAAGTAGGAACTATATCTGATGGACATTTTCTCTTTTTACCAGCTACAGTCCTTGTTGTAGTTTGTTGTGAAGTAGCAGCACTGTGTAAAGGAGTTGATGATGGAGGAGGAGCCAAGTTGTCACTTTCTTTAACTGAGATATCTATCCCAGCAGATTTGTCCAGCCCTTCATAGTGACTTGATTGGGCATACTTCCCATCAGCACCCGAGTCGGCAAATATTGTGCACAGCTGCTCATAGATAGGGCACTCGGTGGTTTTGCTTGATTCAGGCTTCGGCTGAGCCTATTTTCCATGAATCTGTTAGAAAAATTGGGGTTGAAAACACAAGCATATATACAAAGAGAAAGAATGAGAAATACCCCAATGTCTTCCCATAGGTCGAAACCAATGTAGCAAGAATCGTCCAAAGCATCATTTTGATCAGACGCAGATTTAAGGTTGTAGTAACGAGTGCGCAACACATCAAGGTGCTTTCTTAGTTGGTTGTTATTGAAATGAAGATTTGTCTGTCGATTAAATTCATCACGTATATAATTCCAAGTTTTCTTATCAAAGACATTGTTCGGCCGGTTCCCCAGCTTAATCTGCTCAACAACAAGGTCAGCAAAAACCTTGTCCAGGGAGGGTGTCCATCTTGTTCTCAAGCGTTCTTGTTTGTGTTGCATTTCATTAGCTTCAGAATCCATCTGTAATGTCAAGGACATCATTATAAGTGGAATATATGCAACATTAAGGCCAACCATGCATTGCATGTGTACCACTATAATGTCAAGTAACATATCAGTTGCCTGCGCAACGAACCAAGCCGACATGGGGCTCAGCTCCCCTGTATTTTAACTCGGTTCAACTCAACTCGCTTTCGGTCAAATTTTGGTTTGGCTGGGATTGTATTGAAGCTCGAGCTCGGTTGAGCAGGCTCGACTTAGCTCGGTGCCAACGCTTTAGACATGTAATGATTACTTTGAAGCTAAATTCATCCATTAATCTTAATTAAGTTAGCAAGATATCAATTTGATAACTATATTAAAATAAATTTAAAATTTTGTACTTCTTTATTTAATTCAAAGTAATTAAACTTTTTATACACATCATTACTTAAGACTGCTTTATGGGTGGTACAAAATGTAATTAACATTTTAAATATAATCAAAAAATTAAAGAAATTTAGTACTGTGCAAATTTTTTGAATTTATTGTTGCTTTAGTTTTTTCTTTTTTTCCTAAAAGTTCTATTCCATGTTTCATATTAAGTTAACATCATTTGAATTTGAGTTCTAATTTAAACCAATAATCTATATACTTTAATCACACCCGAATGCAATTACCAATTTAAACTAGTAATGTTTATTTTAATCAACGAATTTATTATGAATTTAAATTTTTCTACCGTAGCTCGGTTATACATTGGCAAAACTCAGTTGAGCTCGGGCTCAGCTCAACTAGGTGTTGTAAAAAAAAGCTCGGTTGAGCTGGGGGCCTGGGGCTAGGTTGAGTTCGGCTAGCTCGGGTTGACGCCCAGGTCACATATACCAATTTGAAAGGGTTAAATTTCAAACTTGCAGAATAACATGCAAATCAACAACTAGACTGATATGTAAATTGGATAAACTTCATCATCCAAACTAACTCAAAAGAAGTAAACACATTTTAGTAAATCTTAGAGTCTGCATCAAGCCAACAACAGTACCTATGTCACCCACAAGGAATACGATGCCTTTAATATTGACGGGGCATGAACAAACAAAATTTGAAAAAAAAAACTAGGATACACGGGAAGGAAGAAGTCAATGACAGGTCCAATGGTGGTTCATAGTCAACTGCAATGACCCATATCAATGATATCTCTGCAGTTTTTCACCATGTTCCATTCAAGGTTGAAGCCACCTTTATCAGCAATTTTTACAATTCAACCTCATTTGGTACTTTAGTTTCCTTAGATTCGTTTGGCAATGGAAAGCATTTCTTAATTTTCCTTATTCAGAAATTCGGAAACAATAAAAACAACTTCGTAATTGTTTCAGGATCATTTCCTAGAAAATGACCTGAAGACCGAATCAAATATGGAAATCTAAAAGCATGCAACTCTAGAAATGCAAAGGAAAGAAGTGTTTCGACTTGTTCTGGAAGCACCAAAACACAAGCCTTCTATTTGCACCTTAATGAATGTGCTTATCAAATCCATTTGGGCCACAATTCAATCAAAAGAAGATTCTAGTTAAGGAACAGCATTGCCATGTTGCACCTTTCCTCTGTTCTAGTGGTACTGCCTACTCATCCCAGAAGGAACTCAACTACTCAAGGCGTTCTTGCCACCAGTCCAGTCCAATTTATTACTCCTCATGCATTTGAGATATCTAATTCCCATGTGAAAACTGACTACTGCGTTTTTGGTTCCTACTTTGAACTGGTATCTTTTCTTCAGTTTATTGCTTGTATTGCGTGATTGTCACTGTTTATATTTAATGTTTTTAACTTGACGGGTTGCCCCTTTTTTGTGTTATTTATTGTACACTTGATTATTTTTCACTTGATTTCTCTATAACCGGCGTTAGTGGCTTCAGGGTTTGATGGTAGTTTAAGATCATGTCCTGGTGTGTGTGTGTGTGTGGGTGGGGGGGGGGGGGGGGGGGGTTAACAAGGGAGCTTCTAGGTTAAGAGTTAGGTCTTGGAACATATGGACATTGACGGGGAAATCGATAGAGTTGGGTGAAAATTCTTAAGAAGAGGAAGATCAATATAGCTTGTGTTCATGAAACCAAGGCTAAGGATGTAGATGGTTCAAGTTGTGGTACTCAAGAAGCTCACAGAGTAGGAATGGAGTATAATAGAAAGGAACTCAGGGAGCAAGTGGTAGAGATTAGGAGGGTGAATGATAGGATGATGGCCATTATGCTAGTTTTGGTAGGGCCAACTGTTAACATAATCAGTGCATATGCACCGCAGGAGGGTTTGGACGAGGAGGTCAAAATACGCTTTTAGGGGAAGTTGGACGAAGTTGTGAGAAGTATCCCACATACTAAAAAACTAATTTTAAGAGGAGACTTTAATGGTTACATGGGGACCACTTCGAGAGGAAATGATGATTGTACATGCCGGTTTCGACTTTGGGGATAGAAATGAAGGAGTTTCACTTTTAGATTTGAGGAAAGCTGATACGATATCGGGGAGCACTAAGCACTCAAAATACTTCATGCAAGGCCAAGCTAAAGAACTCCAAACTTTACGAGTCATGAGAACGCAAGGAGAAGCTTTGGTGTCTCGTAATAAGCAATATATGAGGTTATACCACATTTGGATGATCACTTGGAGTAATGAAGAGAAAAGTCATGACCCACGCATCGCTTGGAGTGAAGACAAGTAGGAAAAAAGACATGTGACGTCGCAACTGCCCTTGCGCCACCGAATCCCCTTCCTTGCGCTGTCGCATCTCCTCATACGAACTACCACCACATCGCATCACCAAACAGAACCCTCAACAATTTGAACACAATTGCGGCCAAGAGATGCGACCACATCACACCATTTGTTGTCGCAAGAAGCATCGCAACTCCCCTGAAGCTGTGACATTTTGGGCTTCTTTTGCATTGTCTTGCAAGGTTACCTTTGGGCCTTAGTGTAATCAAAGCCTAAACTATAGATAGTGGCTTCCTAATCTAGACTAAGGTAGCTTGAATATTGATGAGAGATTACTGTTTTAGTTTAATCATTTAGTTCTAGTCTAGCTAGTGATAGTGTTAATTTCTTAGTTGATTGATAACTTCTTCCATGAATTTCACATGAGATTGCTCACTTGTGGATTCTTATAGTATAGGTGTTTTGATTGAACTCGATTGGGAGGTGTTGGTAACCAATCCAACGTTGCCCATAGTTCATTATCAATTGTGTCTTGCTTCTATGTTTTGATTATTTTTTTCCCTTGCAATTTTCTTTAGAGTTTCCTACTTGGGATTCTATCATTTAGTATTAGAGTTTCGGCTAAAGGATTGTTTTCACAATTCTTAATTCTTAGCTTGTTAATTTGAAAATTTAAAAAAAAAAGTGTCCCAAATTCGAAAATCAAAAAAGTAGTTCAATTCGTGTTTGATTGTGTTTCTAACACTAGATCTGAGTTCCCTAGCATTGATTGAGTCTAGGTCTGAGATTTAATCTTGTTTGGAGTTGAATTGAAGCTTCCACCATTGTTGGGTTGAAGAACAAGCAATTTGGTGTTTGAAGATTTGGGCTGAATTGAGGGTTCAATTGTATTGGGTTTTGTTCTCCCTATCAATAGGAGTTCGAATCTGAAATTTGGTACAATTTGGAGTTGAAATTGGATGGGTCAAGTTTTTGGAGTTTATATTGATCTTCATAGCTTGAAAAAGAAGGTTCAAAAAGGTGTGGTTTGATCCAAAAGGGAATTGAGGAAAGAGAGTGCATGTGTTAGTACAAAAGAAATATTCCCAGAAAGGCAAATTCTAGAAGGGAATAGAGTACAAAAGTCAGAAATTGCACAAAAATCAGAGTCCAAGTCGCCACAGCCTGCGTCAAGTTCGCGAGGTCGCAAACTCAGTTTGTTGTCGCATCAAGGGGCGCAAACTCAAGACAGAAGACTTGCAAATTTCGTGGAGTTTGCGTAGACCAGTTTGCGGCAGCAACAGGCCCTTGCGACACCCCTCAGGCCGCACCAAGCTCTGCCCAACCGCAAACGTCATCTACTCTGACGGATCTCAGGTTTAAAGTTCGTAGTTTCTTTTCTTTCAATTCCCATCCACTTCTTTGACCCTCTTAGTTGATTAACACTAGTAATTGACCTTACTTAGTTGTTGAATTAGTTCTTGTTCGAATTTTCATTTCGTGTTAATTCCTTCTAGCTTTTCTCGTTTTAACTCGTTGATGATTTCTTGGATCCTTCCGTTAGCATTGATTGAGTCATCTGCTGTTCGATTAACAAGAATCTACTCCTCCACAAGGGCTTAGCAACCTTGTGAACTGATTAGACAAGGTAGTTCTCTATCAACTTTGGAAGCGCACTAGTGTGGTAAGGATTGAGTGCAAATATGAAAGACGTGAGAAATTTTGTTTCTAACATTGTTTGCTGAGTTTTGCAGGTAAATGTCTAATCCAGGTGAACATAACCAAGAAGGGGAGGGCTCGGTGAATTCGTGAGCTCACTTGCCATGATTTAAAGACGATTGGCGAAAATGCAGGGTAAAATGGAGAATTGGGAGGCTAGGATGGCCCGTGTTGAGAATGAGAGTTGGGAGAGTGCACCTCAAACCACTCATGGTGTAGGTACAAGCAAGGACCCGAGTCATTCAACTACTCTTACTCTGGGTCAAGTTCACACACTGCGCTTCCCGAACCTACTCTTATACGGCCTCAAACCTTCCAACAACCTACTTTCCAAACGTACAGCCCTCCCACCTATATGAGGCAAGCCACCCCACGTCCAAATTACCAACCATATCGCCCTCCACAAGAGGAACATCCTCTGTTTGTGGCACCACAAGTACCACCTCCTGCACCTCCACTAAATGTTCCACATGCACCTTTGCATGTACCACTCCCTCCACCTCCACAAAACTTTCACCAAGAGCCTTACCAAGATAACCAATTCCAAAACCCTCTCTATGATGACATGAATGATGAGGTAACTACGGATAGATGGTGGAATGGACCCCAACATGGGGGACGGCCGAGTAATGTGGCACTTAGGGATATGATACGACCCGGAGGCTTTGGTCGAAATCAACGCATAGGATGGCAAGGGTATGGTGATAGAGGTGACCAAGATCGAAGTTTGAGTACCATCAAGGTGAGTCTTCCAAAATTCAAATGTAGTAGTGATCTGAAAGAGTTCCTTGAGTGGAAATTACAAAGTGAGAGGATCTTCTTCACCAACATCATCTCGGATGCTTTGAAAGCGAAGTATTACTCAATTTGAGGGATATGCATCCACTTGGTGGGAATCCAAGAAGAGAGAAACAGCTTGAGATCAAATCTATGACTAGCCTACTTGGCAATAATTGGTTAAGCTCATGGAGTCGAGGTATGTGACACCTAACAGGTGTACATGCTACGACAAGGAAATAAAAGTGTTGAAGAGTACTATGATGAATTTGAGAACTTGTGAAGTCCAAGATCGAAGAGCATTTGAGAAACAAGGTGATAAAATTTGTAGCCAACTTGAGACATGAAATCTCCAAACCTATGAGGCTATAACATTATAGAAGCTTTTCATGACGCTTCTAAGGTTGAGGAAGATCTAGAGGAAGAGAAAGCTTACAAGGTAAGGAGTACTTCAACGTCATCATGGAGCAAGAGTAATGACAACTAGAAGCCTTCATCCACCCCGGAACACTCCAAGAGTGGTGGGCAAACTACCCAAGCTAGAGTTGATTGCAAAGCAAAGGGGACAACAAAGCTAAAGGAGGTAATCATACAAAACCCAACTTTCCCCGTCCTTCTACCATTTAATGTTATAAATACCATGGTAGAGACCACTTGCAAGGGAATGTCCAAATAGGAGAGCTAAATTGTGGTCTTACGTGATGGGTATTGTACCGATGATGATAAGGAGTGTGAAGTGCAGAGTGAGGAGGAATGGAGGATGATGAAGAGAAGTTGGAGGAAAACGTGAACTTTGTTTGTCTTGTGAGAACTGGAGAGCCTCTAGAGTGTGATCATGAGCAATTGCAGGAGAACTTGAATTTTTCTTGCATCGTAAGACGGATCATGGGGGCCTTTTCTAAAGAGGAACTTGACCAAAGAGAGAACCTATTTCATGCTAGGTGTAAAATAATGGAAAAAGTGTGTTCCTTGATCATTGATAGTGGGAGTTGCACAAATGTGGTGAGTAGTATGTTGGTTGAACGAATGAAGATCCCTATGCAAAGGCACCCTAGACCCTATAAACTCCGACGGCTCAACGAGAGTGGTGAAATAAAGGTAACCAAGCAAGCAACCATCAAGTTTGGTATTGGCAAGTATCAAGATGAAGCTCTATGTCACACTGTGCCCATGCTAACATGCCATATGTTGCTTGGGAGACCGTGGCAATTTGATAGGGATGTTCAACATCATGGGAGATCCAACAAATACTCTTTTGTATTTGAGGGACGAAAGTACATCCTTGCACCTTTGACACTGATGGAATATGGATTAGTCATCATGGATATGAAGACCGTCAACTAGATTCGAAGTATTTTAAAGACCTTAGAAGATTAATGAATGAAACATGGAAGGTCTACAATATACTAAAGTGAAAATTCAAGCCAAAGATGACTACATTTTAAATAATTAATTGGCTAGATAAAACAATTTTATTGGTTTCCTTATTTTTAGCTCAAGGGTATTATTGTAACTAGTTAAGGTTAGTTTGGCTACTATTTATACTAGTAGAACCTAGGGTTTTGGAGAATTAGTTAGTTTTTGGATGAACTTGGCTCCTTTGTGAGTTTTGAGGAAAACCTTTTTATCTCTTCATGCACCCTTCTTGAATTCTTGGTAAGAATTCCTTGTATGAGTTCATTCTCTTCTCCTATGGTTTAATCTAGTAATTAAATGTATATTTAATTGTTGGGTTAACCTTTCTTTCTTCTAATTTCTATTCTCCCTAATCTAATTTCTTTCTTTACTTGCTAATCCTTGATTCCATCTCTATTTTATTTGTTGTGCTCATCTTTGGTGTATCGTTTTACATCAATTGGTATCAGAGCAAGGTTAAAGAATTGTTCCTACAATTCTTAATCCTTGATTTATTATCTTTTGTTGATAATTCAAAAAAACAATCTGGAAAAAAAAAATGGTCTGAAAATTGGAGCAATTTTCGAATGGGTATTGTTTGAGATTTGTTGAAAATAGTCTAAAGTGCTTGAATATCAAGTTTGAGAACATTTAGAGTTGATTTGGAGTTGATTTTGTCCAATTTTCTCCCATTTTCGAGTTGAAATTTCTGCACTATTAAAAGTACGAAAATTTGAGATTTGGAGCTCTTTTTGTGCAAATTTTGGCCTAATCTTTTGGATCTAAGTTGTTTTGATCATGGGTAAACTATATTAGGTTCTAATTTTGGAATCTAATGATGAATTTGGGGTCAATTTTGAGTTCAAAAACTGGGTCATTTCCCTTGTGCGAACTTTATAGATAATTTTGAAGCTTGAGTTGATTTCTTACTTCAAATACTAATGGGTGATGCTTAAAAGTGCTCCATATTGATTGGGTAAACATGATTTGAGTTGGGTGTTGATAAATTTGATGGTGACTTTGAATGACTTTCTTGTTGATTCTAGATTCTACTTGTCATTCATAACTAATCGTTTGCTAATATTTTAGGATACTTGTTCTTATCCTTTGTATTAGTAATTGAGTGCATTAAATTCATTTCGTGCCAATTCATTCTTGCCTTTCTCTTTATTTTCTTTGTGAATTTCTTGATTCAAGTCCTACTAGTTTTAATTGTCCTTCTTTATTTAACCATCATCTCCACTCTGAACCGATACTTGGATACTTACTTTAAGTTGATTGAGTTGTTGGTTCTTGAAGAGATTTGAGGAAATTCTCTTAAGAGAAAAAAAGGCAAGAATTGGTGAGATTAATTGAGTGAGGTCTAAAAGCCTTGACCTTGAGTGTATACACGAGTGTTGAGTGATACACATGAGAGTAAATTTGTGAGGTACTTTTATTTTGTTACTACTCTCTTTTGGTTGCAAGCATGTCTTCTATAGCTTCGGATGGTCCTTGTGATAATGATTTTGAAGATTATAGCTATGAGGATAATGAGAGTTATTATGGTGAAGACCACGGAGCAAATGAAGATTATGGATCCTATGGTGAAGAATGTGAGTATGGAGACTCTTATGCTTTGAACAATGACTTTGAAGATGGTGATGCTTCAAGGTATGACTCTTCCACATACTCTTCTTGTGATGAATCGAATAGTGAAGAAAGTGATTATGGGCTTGATGATGATAATGAGGAAACCCTTGAAGAATATTCTTGTTCATCTTCTTACTATGATTTTAATTCCAAACATGATAATGGTAGTAGTTCTTATGTTTGTTTTGTTGGAGGAGGAGGTGGTAGATCTTTCACAAAAAAAGTGAGACAAAATGTGAATAGATATACTACTTATGGTAGAAATATTGTGCATCGGCCTAATGATGACTTGAATGTTTTGATAAAAGGAGATCATTTTATTGAACAACATGAGTGTGATGAAGCATGCATTGACCAATTTGTGAAAGAAAGAAAGAAAGAACATGTTTCATGTTTATGGTAAGATTGAAGGACTTTGTGGTGCCATGATTATACATGACAAAAGTTCCATAAATATTGCAAGTTCAAGCATGGTTAAGCATTTAAAGTTGAAGACTAGGAAACATCCTCAACAATATGATTTGCCATGGTCAAATGAAAAAGGAACTTTAGAGATCACAAAACAAGTTTTGGTGAAGTTCCAACTTGGCAAGTTTCATAATGAAGTACTATGTGATGTTATCCCAATGAAAGCTTGTCACTTGTTACTTGGGAGGTCTTGGATAATTGAAAGAGAAGCTACATTTGATAAAAAGACTAACAAGTGTTGGGTCAACTCAAGAGGTCAAGAGTATTCCTTTGTGCCATCTACACTTTTGAAGGTGAAAGAAAGGTACTTGGAGTTGCTAAGATTGACAAGAAGAAAGGCAAAGCTTAAGGAAAAAGATGTCATTGCTAAAGAGAAGAGCATGAAGAGAAAAGGATGATTCTCAAAGTGTCAAAGTTGAAGTGAAGAGTCATCCTAATCCTTCGAAAGGAATTCTTGGGCCTTGTCCAATGTTAATTGATCTTGAGAGAGAAAAGATTGAGAGAAGTAAGGGAGTGACAAGTGGCAACTCAAGAGTGAAAAAAGGAGAGCTTGAGTTGAGGATAGCAAGTGTGTTGCCACAAGAAAAGAGAGAAGCATTTGAAAATGAGAAAAATGAAAAGAAAGAGGAAAAGAAAATTGAGAGGAGTGAAGAAAAAGAGAGTTTGAGAGAGCTTGCTTCTTGTTTTAACTCTAATGCCAATTCTTCTTTTCCTAGTTGCAATGTCTCTTTTGTAGGTGCACTTGAAAATGAAGGCATGAAGAAAACGACAATGGAAAGTCTTCCATCGTTGAAGATTCAAGAGTTGGTTGAGCCACCCACTACTTCTTTAAGTGTTCAAGTGAACATAAATGATAAAAGCAAATGTAAAGAAGGAATTTTAGGAGCATTTCAAGGTAAAATGGCTAACTCTAATACTTTATTTTCTTTAAGTGTGCTTGAAGAAAATTTTAGTTTAGGTGAAAGTTATTCTTCTTTTGAGCAAAATAATTATTTTCTTTGTGATAAAAGTGATGTTGAATGTTGTAGTCAAGCACTAGTTAAAGTTACTTGTGACAATCATTGTGATGATTCTTTTGATTTTAATGTGTTTGCAAGTTGCAACTAGTGTTCACACTTGTGATAAATTTGGAGGATTAAAAAGAGTTTCTTTGATTACATATGATGTGGTAGATTATGAATATTCCTTATGTAAAAAGAATGCTCTTATTGTTGATGGTGGTATTGAGGAGTCACTCCATGATAAGCATGAATTTAAGAAATGTGATTCTTTTGAAATTGTTTGTGATAGCCAACTTGTCTGTGTTGAAATGCCACTAGTTGAGGGGACTTGTGAATTATTTAGTGAATCTCAACTTAGTGTTGAAAATGTAGTTGGTTCTTTTGAAAAGAATGAGGATTTTGAGTATGACACTCTACCATTATTTGATAGAGATGAAAATGAGTTTCTTGATTCTACTTTGATTTCATTTGATGAAATTCATGATGTTGGTGGCAATGTGTGTCAATTTAAAAGTAGTAATGGTTTATTGCATTTTGACTTTACTCCATTAGTTGAGTTAAAGTGTGAAACCAAAATTGTTGATTCTTGTGAGCTTAAATTTTTGCCAACTAGTGATGTGAGAACTAGTGAGTTTGAAGGACAAACAAGTGACTCTTGGAGTATGCATAGTGTTGTTGATCCTATCCCTTGTTTCACTCATAGAGATCATATCATGGATAATCTTGTGAAAGAGGACATTTATCTTTTTGAGAGTGAATTTAAATGCTTGGATTCTTCATTAAAGATTGATTGTTCTCTCTTTAAAGATAATGTTTTATTTGAAGATAACATGATCATTTCTAGTGATGAACATAGTGATATGTTTGGTGAAGTTGATGGTGTAGCAACATTTGAAGGCTACAAGGTATATGATAATTCACTATGGGATACAATGTGGGAAGATAATAATGAGCCTACAAATAAAAGTGAAGTAATTGATGCTAGCATGGGTATTAATTTCTTTACTTATTCTACTCCACTTTTTGAAGATACATTCTTGTTGGATTATGTCAATACTTCTTTTCTAAAATGCGATGATAAGTCATTTAAAAATTGGCGTGCTCTAGTTAAAGAGCTTAGTTTGATTCTATTTTTGGATGATGATATCTTATTGGTGTTTTTAGGTATGTTTATTGTTATTCTTGATGTTGTGAGGGGATTAAATTTTGTTTTTGATCCCGGTGATATTCATTGTTGTATTGATATTACTTTGAAGAACTATGATAATCTTTGTCTAGTTGTTGTTTTCTCCTTTATTTTGCAAGGCTTGAATTCGAGGACAAATTCTTTTCTAGAAGGGGAAAATGATGAAATATGGATTAGTCATCATGGATATGAAGGCCGTCAACTAGATTCGAAGTATTTTAAAGACCTTAGAAGATTAATGAATGAAGCATGGAAGGTCTACAATATACTAAAGTGAAAATATTCAAGCAAGAGATGACTACATTTTAAATAATTAATTGGCTAGATAAAACAATTTTATTGTTTTCCTTATTTTTAGCTCAAGGGTATTATTGTAACTAGTTTAGGTTAGTTTGGCTACTATTTATACTAGTAGAAACTAGGGTTTCGGAGAATTAGTTAGTTTTTGGATGAACTTGGCTCCTTTGTGAGTTTTGAAGAAAATCCTTTTATCTCTTCACGAACCCTTCTTGAATTCTTGGTAAGAATTCTTTGTATGAGTTCATTCTCTTCTCCCATGGTTTAATCTAGTATTGTTGGGTTAACCTTTCTTTCTTCCAATTTCTATTCTCCCTAATCTAATTTCTTTCTTTACTTGCTAATCCTTTGATTTCATCTCTATTTTATTTGTTGTGTTCATCTTTGGTGTATCGTTTTACATCAGACACCTTATCAATGGAGTGAGCGAGGACTATAGATTCATGAAGGAACTTCGGGGAGTAATTAGAAGGGAAGAAGTTGAGAAGGGGGAGAAAGAACGTTGTTTGTGCAAGAAGGGAAGGCTTGGCTCAAGGAAAAGGGAAATTGTGTATGGTTGCTAAGCCAAGGAGTTGCTTAAAGGGTGTGGACGAGGGATGCTCCTTAGTGTACCTCGTCAACACGGATCTCTTATTGCATACTAACAATGATACTAGCATTTTGCCTAGTGCCGTATGACTCTTCTCCTTTGCACAATTATGAGAAACTATCTTCCAAAAAGTGCAAGTTCAGTGACGTAACGCAATGAGGCGGAGGTGGAAGTGAAGATCGACGTACAATTCATACCCAAGAGAGGAAGCTTCAAGTATCTCGGTTCCATAATCCAAGGAGACGAGAAGATTGATGATAATGTCACACATCGTATTGGAGAGAGGTAGGTGAAATGGAGGCTTGCACTGGGGTATTGTGCGATAAGAATGTCTTTTTAAGGCTTAAAGGTAAGTTCAACAGGTGGTGATTAGAAAAACATTGGTGTATGGAGAAGAGTGTTAGCCAGTTAAGAACGCCTGCGTTTAGAAGATAAATGTAGGAGAGATAAGGATGCCCAAATGGATGTGTGGGCATAGTAGAAGAGTTAGGACTAGGAACGAAGTTATAGGGGCAAAGTGGGAGTGGCCTCTGTGGCGGACAAAATGAGAAAAACGAAGCTGAGATAATTCGAACATGTGAAGGGGAGGTGTGTGGTTGCACCAGTAAGGAGGTATGAAAGGTTGGTTGAAGTAGGAGTTAGGAGATGTAGAGGCAGGCCGAAGAAGAACTGGGGAGGTGATTAGATAGGACAGTACAGCTTCAGCTTACTGAAGACATGATCCTAAATAGGAAGGTATGGAGGTCGAGGATTAAGGTAAAAGGTTAGTAGGTAGCCCAATGTTGTTGCACTTTATGTGGGAGAAGCGGGGGCTAGCCTCATCTCTTTTCCTCCTTATTAGTAGTAGTATTTAGTAATCGTGTAGTTTCTTATCTCCAATGTGTATTACTGTCTGTTGCTTCATTTACTTTGTATCTTGTTATTTTGTTGCCATACTTTCTTACAATCATGCTTCGAATACTCCTCTTTTGAACCGATGGGCTATCAGAAACAGTCTCCCTACCCACAAAAGTAGAGATAACTGTGTACATCCTACCTCCCCAGACCCCACTTGTTGTAGTTTATGTGAAAATTGACAGCAAAAAGAACATAAACGCAACAACATTAGTAAGGATTTTTATAATATGGAAATTGAAAGTGTGTCAGAAAAATCCTTATATGAGAATGATGACACAGAATGAGTAGAAAGTTCAGATATGTTAACTTATTCATAAAAATTATAGTATCTGCATGCACCAAGGCATGTATTTCAAACCAATTGAAGACTAATGGAGACTATTTCTTCCCAGGTTCAAAAAACTGTTCCATATCTTTAATTTTATGCCCTTTTTGAGAGTCATTCTCCATACAACTAAAAACAGTGATGGGAAGCAACTAAAAAGACAAGAACTGAGGAAAAAAATGAGCAGTTTATTCATGTAACAATGGCAAAAGCAAATTTTGTCATCCTGCTAACAGAAAAAATCAACATATAACACCATATTAGTATGAGAACCTTTGCACAGAGACCTCTTTTTCTTAAAAGGGAGAGGCCAAATTCAACACCCAACTTGCGTTATATTAATTAGTGAAATAAGAATCCCGGTAGAGACTAAGGGCCCGTTTGACCATAGATTTTGGCTCAAAATTTGAAATAATTCTTGGAGATTATTACAAATAAGTGTTTGTTTATAAAATTGGCCAATTATTTCAAATTCAAACTTGAAATTTAGAATTTGAAGTTTGAAAACAGGTTTTAAAAGTGTTTCAAAAAATTTCAAGTTTTCACTAAACTTCAAGTGTGTTTTCACGTCCAAACACAACTTCAACATCATATACTACTTTTTTTTCAAATCTCAACCAACTCATATCCAAACGCCCACCAAATAGCTTGTGATTTCTTCCTGTTTGGCCTGAGCTTTGGTGGGTACTGATTATTCAAAACAAGGAGAGAAGCCAATTCAGAAAACCCATTAACTACAAAGTCCTTTTAGTAAACAGGAATTAGCTTTCGCTTGTGCAAAAAGTATAATTGCAGTCATGACTCATGATGCTTCCATCGAAGATCAAAACCAAACATATTACAATGCAGATGATCTTATGTAAAAATTTAACAGTCAGAAATAGGATCAACCAATCAACTATGTAAATCCTCTGTATCCATACCACTTCTTTGGGACCAATTAAATGGAAATATAGCATAAGATAAAAGAAAAAAAAATGAAAGAAGTGGATGAGGTATAAACTTGTCCTGTCAGAGGAATTAGGGAAAATCCAAAACATACTGGCGGTGGAAGTTTTCTGTAATTAAAAGGCAAAATCTGCGGAAACCTACCGGTGACAATGGAGTTACCGACGACGACGAAGACGGTCTTCTTCGGCCGAACCCTCGTAGGGAATTCTCAATATTGTATTTGTAGAGATTTTAAATCAGGTTATGGGGTTAATGGTTTTATAAAAACTTTTACTGGGCTATTCATTTGGTTTTGGATTTTAAGATTTTAGTTAATAAAATTATATTAAAATTATATTTTTATTTTTAATTATAAAATAGTGACTTTAGATTTTAAATATATATCGATTTTTTACATTATATAGTTGTTGTCTTAGGGTCTTAGCTCATGTTTGAATATGTGAATTTATCCATAATTTTAAATCGACTTTTGGACATGTAATTTAGAATTATGATTTCAAATTATAAGGTGAAATTCTAAACAACAAACAACAACATACCCAGTGTATTCCCACAGCGTGGGGTCTGGGGAGGGTAGAGTGTACGCAGTCCATACCACTACCTCAGAGGTGAGGTAGAGAGGCTGTTTCCGATAGACCCCCGGCTCAAGACAAAACAGTCTAAAAATAGGCTAAAAAAACGTAACAATAATACAGGATAAAAATACAAATAAAAGCACAAGATAAAACTACAAGAGACGATACGAAGTAATATGTAGTAACAAACAACAGACAGAAACAGAGCACTGCCACAAAATACTACCACGAGGAATCCAAGAACAAGAAATTCTAATTTTTCAAAAAATCATGATTTGGGATTTCAAATTGTGATTTCAACTTTTTAAAATACAAAATTTGGTCTATAAGTTTATATCTTGTAAAAAAAATTATTATTTTAAATTTTGTAAAAAGAGACTCATGCTCGGTATGAAAAGATTGTTTTTACCATGTGAAAGAGTTATATTAAAGAATATTAGTTACTGCTATTGTTGACTAGTGAATTTTCATAAAATTATGTGTATCTAAAAGTTTGTAATCGCAAACATTTATTTATAAAACGGAGAAGAGTCAAATATACCGTTGTACTATTAGAAATGGTACAAATATACCCCTCGTTATACTTTGAGTTCAAATATACCCTTTCCGTTATATTTTGGGCCCAAATATACCCCCGTACTATTAGAAATAGTTTAAATATACCCATCGTTATACTTTCAATCTAAATATACCCCTCCCGATATACTTTTGGTCCAAATATACCCCTCCCATTAAATTTTTATGTTGTACCCTTATTTTTGACATTCACCCATTTAAACCATCTCAATTCCCTCCAATTTAAGTTCTTTTCTTTTCTTGTAGTCTTCTATTTTCTTTTCTTCTCTTTTTTAATGATCCGCTTCTCATGAATCCAAACTCTTTAAAGTCTTTGCTCACCTATTTTCGAATACTTTTCCGTTGACATTAATGATCCATTTATCAGATATATGAATTTTTTTCCTGCATTTATATATGGTAATCTTGCTTAGCTGATTATTTCAAGTATAAGTTTTAACATCTGATATTAGACTAAAAGATGATGGCTGAAAGAAAATGATTTTTCTTATATATCGAAACTTAAAAAAATTCCTGTAAAGAAGTTTATTCGCTGTGAGGCCAAGGAAAGGTTTAGATGACCGGGGTATAATTGTGAATATGTGTATTATTTTTGTATAAATCGAGGGAATGGGTCGGAGATGGATTAAACAGGTAAATTTGTAAAGTGAATCGCGCAAATATTTACATTTGATGATGAGTTATTTTATTTTGAAGCTCATCACGTGTCCGTTTTCAAAAAAAGAAGAAGGGTAAATCGCTTTTATATTTTAAAATAAAAGAGGGAGAGGGGAGTTAAATCAGCATAAAAGTATTATGAAGGGTATATTTGAACCAAAAATATAATGAAAGGGGTATATTTGGATCCAAAATATATCTGAAGGGGTATATTTGGACTGAAAGTATAACACGGGGTATATTTAAGCTATTTCTAATAGTACAAGGGTATATTTGGACCCAAAGTATAACGAAAAGGGTATATTTAGACCCAAAGTATAACGAAGGGTATATTTAAACCATTTCTAATAGTACAAGGGTATATTTGGCCCTTCTCCGTTTATAAAAAGAACATGGAGATACTTAACCTTTTTTTCTTTTTGAAAGATTGCTACAGTTGTTACTAAGGGTGGATGTTCGGTTCTTCGATTTTTGATTTTACAAAAATGAGCACCGAACATCGAATCAAACTAATTCGGTTCGGGTTCAGTTTTTTGAACTTCGGTTCGATTTAGTTCGATGTTTTTAAATAAATTTTTTCAGTGCAAGCAAAAAATAAATAAGCACTGGTACTGCTAAAAATAGCCACTGCCCAGCTGCATATCAAATTTTGTGTGTAAATACTGCATATTTGATTCTATCTATCTACAAAAAGATTTTCTTTCCTATGAGTGAAAATCTCAATAAGAATGCTAGTTCTTATTGTTCATTATTATATGAATATGAGAAAATACATAAAATCACCTTTAAACTTGACTGACAAACTTACTTTAGCACTTTAATTTACGAGTAATTATTTATCCTCTTAATTTTATTTCAAGTGAATTTAATACCTCCTCAAGCAAGGGAGGTTTCTTCACTCTCCGAAACTCGCGTGAACGAGAGAAACATAAATAAAAGGTTGACTAGGTCTTTTTTTTTTTACATTTACACTTACTTTTTATTTTCTTATCTCTTGTTTCTCTCCCCACTTCTTTATTTCATCCTTGTACCTTTCTTTTTCCCCTTACGGCCACCGCATGCCACCGTATCCCACCATCTCCTCTATTTCTCATCCCACCATCTCCTCTATTTCTCATTCTCCATCCTCATCTTCAACCTCACTAGTTTCATTCCATCAGGAAAAAATGAAAAATTACGTTTCAATTTTTTTTGGCGTAGGACATAAGGTTGGCCGGCGCAATTTTTTGGCCTAACAATTTTGGTGTTTTCTTTCAGCCTTATGCTGTTACAGATTCTAAGGTAAGGGAGGAAAACTTTTTTTTAGGTGATCAAATTTACATGAAAAAGAGAGAAGAGAAAGAAGGATTTGGTTATTTGTTGTTGATTACCGAAATTTTTTTTTGGCAACTCATCGTTTTTCAACATCCTTCTTCAGCCATAATAGAAAGTGGTAGAAATAAACTACAATATAATGGCAAATTTCATTATTAGAGTTGCAGGGATGTGAAATCATTCGAAAAATTACCTAAAAAAAGAAGAAGTAGAGATTCACCCTCTTTAAATGATTGCAATATATGGTGATGAGGTTCAAAGGGAAAGGAAAGAGAAATGGTGGAAATGGTGATTGCCGGAAAATTTAGTGCTTCAACTTGTGGGTTTTAGGGGAAGAAGGTGGGGTAGGTGAAAAAGAAAAAAATAATTTTATAAAATATAAAAGATGAGTTGTTGACACGTGGACGAATTAAAATGCGTGTGGTTCAACAACACTCAGCCTTGGCTTGGGCTGAGCTGCAAAGAGTTGAATAAAATTCACTTAAAAGTTGTTAAGGGGATATTTAAATGCCCGTAAAGTTTAAGTGCTAAAGTAAGTTTGGCCACCAAGTTTAAGGGCGATTTTATGTATTTTCTCTATGAATATACCACATCAATTCGTTATGTATGAATGATGAGATTCCATTGATACAAAGCCAATTTCAATAGACTTATTGGAGGGTCCCATAGGAAAACACTATTGTCTACCAGCTGCATATCAAACAGTCCAGCACAAGTACTTAATGCATGTTGCAATGATATATATAAGGAAGAAAAGAAGTGTATACAATACATATTTTCCTTTTTCATTTTTGTGTGTATATTCTTATTATATTGCATCCTGTATTTCTCACAAGTCTCTTTCAAATAACAATGTGATAGTTAACTGGTATTTTTCAGTAAGAATAAGGGTAGAACCTTAAAAGTAGTTAATTTGTGCATAACATTCCGACGATATCGTCATCTGCCCCATATGAGTTCAATGAATTAGATGCACAATTCTCTAGCTTAGTGAAAATGTCTTCTCAAATCTCACTTATGTTCTGAGTTCTTCGGATAGGAAATTAGAACTTTCGAAGTCTTTTAGGAAATGAATCGCTAAAAACTACTGGAAGAGGGTTAAAATATGTTTTAGGCCATCTGTATTTTGCCCATATACATAATATAAATATAATATAAATATTTTAAAAAAAATTAATTAATAAAAGTTCGATTACCAAAGAACCGTTACCCTTAAATCGAACACTGAACCGAAGTACCAAAAAAAAATCAAAATCGAATCGAAGAATCGAACTAATTCGCTTCGGTTCTATTTTTCGATGCTCCGATTTTTATGCCCACCCCTAGTTGCTACTGCATTCAAGTTTGCTACTTAACCAAAAAAAAAGTTTATTTAGTAATAACGTATTTGAATTTGTTTATGCTTGTAACTTGTGTAGACTTTTATTCATGAAGGTAAAGTATATATGAACAGATGAAAATAATAAAATGCCAAAAAATTAGAGGAACATTTTCTTATCGGTTAAACCAAAAATTAAGCCGTTAAGGGCCAAAAATCGATAACGAATATCTTATCGATTTAACGTGTTTACAAATCAAAAACCGATAAATCAAATCGATATAAAAAAGCGAACCAAACCGATACACACCCCTAAATTGTCCACCACGATCAAATTAATTACACACTTCTAACATGTTACTAATTACTTTAATGTCCCCTAATCTAATTACACATATACTTCCATTATAGCTTTGTAGTTAATTATCTTTTTTTTCTTTCTTCTTTTGTTTCATTTCTCCTTTTGTGATTTCTTATCTAGACTTCAGTTTAAATTTTTTATTAAAGTGTTAAGTAATTTATGATTCAACATTTTTTATTAAAAATAGTAAATACTAAATGTCCTCGTCTCAAAAATTAAAAAATTGTGAATTCTTCTTTATGAAAAAAACTTTTTTATATTAATCATTTCAGTAAGTTTACAAACTCAATTTATATTTTATTTATTCGAGTTAAAAAAAATTCAAATAATAAACTACTTTTTTCTATGTCTGATTGGATCACTATGTTGTTCGCAGTATGTGAAACTTTGCCTCATTAACTTAATTCTCAAGTTCTCTAACTGCACAATGCCAAAATTTCCTTTCCTTTCAATTATCTTAAAAGAAATTTTTACGTCATTTAAATAGTAAATTTGATTTTCTTCTCATTAAAATAATCAAAATAAAGAATATAATTTTAATTAAGTATTCAATAACCAACTTCAAAAATTACATGCTAAAAAGAGAGAACACAAATAAATATATATCGAGTGTTGCCTTTTCTTTCTTTGAGTGGACGTCAAAAATCGAACTAAGAACAAGTTTTGTTTACAGAGTCGTAACACAATTCTAATAGAACTATTATTGTCCAATCGATACCTTTTCATTGGCAAATTAAATTGTGTAAAAAAAAAAACAATGCAAATAAGAAGAATGGAGTTATAAAACTAGTACAGTGAGTAATTCAAAATCCACTTATTATAATTACACGGTAATTGAAATTGAGTGTAATTGAGTACAATTATATAGTTTGGCATGTTTGTTTGGCTAAGCAAAATTAGGTTAGCAAGTAATTGAGTGTAATTGAGAGGGGGTAATTAGACTCTCCAATTCTTAAAAAGGTGAGAATTGCTGGTAATTTAGTGTTACTTTCAATTTCTTTCTTTTTATTTTAATTTTAATTTCTTCTCTTTTTTAGTTTATTTTCTATTTCTACAACAACAACAACAACATGCCCAGAATATTTCCACAATGTGGGGTCTGGGGAGGGTAGAATGTATGCAGTCCGTACCTCTACCTGAGAGGTGAATGTTTATTTTATATTTCTATTAGTTTAATTTCATTTTTTATTTTTACTCTTTTTAATTTTTTTTAAAAATGTTTTTCAATATTTATACGTTATTTCCTTTCTTCTCATTTCTCAACCTTCACTTCTTGTGATTTCATGTAATTGTTCATATTTTTTTTATTTTCTTCATTTAGCATAACTTCATTATTGTTTTAGTTTTTGAACTATAATAGAATTTCATTGTTAAATGAGGTTATAGACTAATGTTTTTCTTTTCTTTTAAATCATATATATTTACTTAAGGAGAAAAAGACATCAAATACACCCTGAAGTTGTCCCGAAAAGTCGAATTCACACTTAAACTAATCTGGCGATCTATCACACCCTTAACCTTATTCAAAGTAATATTAATACCCTCTTTCTAAAATATTCCCAAATTTTATGTAAAGAGATATTATATACACGCTTGACATGTGTATAATAGCATTTTTAATTTTTTTAAATCTTTTTTCCTTAATATTATGTTCTTTTTCCAAAACACTTTTCTTCTTCCAAGGTTCTTTCTCCTTCACCATATCTCCCTCTTTCAAATCCTTTCTTCTTCCTTCTCGTCATTTATAAGTTGAAGGAAAAAGAGAAATTCGAAGAGAGAAACAAGGAACAACAAGAGAATTGTGGAGTATATAAGCTTGTTAGAATATTGCCTCCTAATTTGCCTAAGGAACAAGTTATTCTATTTGTTTCTTTTGTCAATTACTTGAACTGCGTTAAGTAAAACAAGTAAAGTAAGAACACAATACTTTATCATGAAAAACTACGGCTCATAAAGGGTAGAAAAATCACGACCTACACCTTTGTAGGATTTAACCCAACTTCACTAAACTTTGAGCCTTGAAACAATTTAGATTAAAAATCCTGCAATCCTAGGAACTAAACTCTAATTTCTATAACTCAACAATCATCCTTGACTGTTGAACCCAAACTTCGAGTTGCCCCCAACTTGAAGTATGCTCTAAACTATGAAAATAAAATATTACAACTTAATGAAAAATAATACAAGCAACTTGACTTAAGAACTGTAAAACATAAGCCTATGGAACATGTTCTTCAGTCTGATCACTTTGTATTGGCTGCACTTGGATCTTCAGTCAGAACTCTCTCAAGTATGAACTCCCTCTATTTGATTGTATTCTGCTTGTAGCTCTCTATGTAAGTGTGTAGGGTTCTTTATGAAACCCTTGCTGTATTTATAGTTGTAAGACTTGTTCTACTTCGAGCAGATTTTCTTTCATCTAGGGAATCCCTTTCCTTTTAGGATTTATCAAGTCGACCTTCCTTGAGATTTTTTTCCATGTGAGATTCCTCTATGAAAGAAAATTCTATAAGCTGGACTCTTGTCAAGAACACGCTCCATCCATACGCTTCAATCCCTTTGTTGTTTGGACCTTCACATGGTTGAGTTCCTCTATCATGTTCATCTCAAACTCATTGCTCATTAGGGCGGCCAATTCCTCTGTGAATTCTTTGCTAGCAACTTCAAAGATAATATCATTTACATATACCTACACAATCAACAACTCCTTCATTTTATTTTTGAGAAACAAGGTATTATCAATTTTACCTCTTGTATACCCATGGTTTAGAAAATTTTTTGACAATCTTTTATACCATGCTCTAGGTGCATGTTTAAGTCAATAGAGGGCTTTATCAAGCTTTTAAACATGATCAGGGTAGTCAGTGCTTTAAAAGTTTGGAAGTTGTTTGATAAACACCTCTTTCTTCAATAACCCATTTAGGAATGCACGCTTCACATTCATTTAGTAAAGAGTGAACTCTATGTAGGCAGCAAAGGCTATGAGGAGTCTGATTGCCTCCAATCTTGTTACTGGAGAAAATGTCTCATCATAGTCGATGTCTTCTTCCTGATTGTATCCTTGGACCACCAATCTTGTCTTGTTTCTTGCAACTGTTCCATTTTCATCCAGCTTGTTTTTGAAAATCCACTTGATTCTAATGATGGTTCTGTTCTTTCGTCTTGGTTCCAAGTGCCACACTTTATTTCCTTCAAACTGATTGAGCTCTTCTTTCATGGCAATAATCCAATTTGTATCCTGCAAGGCTTTACTGATTTTCTTGGGCTCTATCATGAATACGAATGCATTGAAGGCACATAGATTCTTTAATCCAGATCTAGTGGTGATTTCAGATCTTAGATCAGCAAGGATGTTGTCAATTGGATGTGATCCTTGATACTTTTATCTCTTGAGAACTAAGTCTTGTGTTTCTCCAGGCTGATTATCCTTTTCAGTTTGTTAATTCACAATTTTCTCATTCTGATCAGCTAAGGGTGCCTCATCTACCTTGTGATTTTTGTCATTGTCAGATACTGCATCAGTTGGACCTGTTTCTTTCACCTGCTCCAGCATAACTGATTCAGAGAACCTTGACGATTTATCATCATCCTGTAAACTATGATTAGCCATGACATTGCTTTCATCAAATACAATATGCACACTTTTCTCAACACACGTAATTTTTTTATTAAGTACCCTATAAAATTTATTATGTGAAGAGTAAACAAGAAAAAATTTCTCATCACTTTTGACATCAAAATTTTCTAACAGGTCCTTTTCATTATTGTGGATAAAACACTTGCATTCAGAGGCTCTCAGATGAGAGATGTTAAGTTTTCTGCCTTTGAATAATTTATAAGGAGTTTTATTTAGGAGAGACCTCGACATGCATCTATTAATTATGTAGCAAATAGGGTTAATGAGTTCAACCCAGAATTGACTAGCCACATTATCAGCTAACATCATAGTCCTAGCTATTTCATGAAGAGTTCTATTTTTTCTTTCAACCACTTCATTCTGTCCTAGGTGCAGAGAAGTTGTGATCATACCATATGTGCAACAATAATTAACAAATTTAGCATTTTCAAACTTAATTTTATGGTTAGATCTAATTGTAACTAGTTGTTTGTCAAGTTTCAATTCCAGTTTTCTTACTAAAGTATAAAATACTTCAAATGTATCTTCTTTAGAAGTAAGAAATATTGTCCAAGTAAATCTAGTATGATCATCAACTAGTACAAACACATACTTTTTTTCACCCCTGCTCCTACCCTCATAGGACCACATAGATCCATATGGATCAGTTCCAAGGATCTGGTCGAACTGATAACCTGTTTGGATTTGAAGGAAGATTACTTGCTTACCTCAAGCATATGCTGCATAAATTTTATCTTTCTTGAACTTAGTTTTAGGAAAATTTATTACTAAGTCTTTGAAGATGAGTTTGTTTAGCTGAACATGACTAGCATGTCTCAGTTATTTGTGTCACAACAAAGGATCTTTGTCCATCACACCAAGATAAACAAGATCTTCAGCAGGAATCTTTGAGATATCAACAGTATACACATGCTTGTATCTTTGTCCTGTCAAGACAGTCTCCTCAATTTTTAAGTCTATCACTTTCACACCTGTAGAATAGAAGGTTACCTTATTTTTCTTATCACACAATTGTGATATACTAAGTAGGTTGTGGTTTAGTCCTTCAATATGGTATACTCTTTTAATAAAGTGTTCTTCAGATTTACCTATTTTATCAATCCTTTTGATTTGATTTTTCTTTCCTCCTTTAAAGGCCATTATTCCACCCTTTTCTTCCACAAGTAAGAGAAATTTCTTCTTATCTTCAGTCATGTGTCTTGAGCAAGCATTTTCATGTACCAGTGTTGCTTGCTTTCTCTCACCTTTTTCCTGTAAAAAATTAATGGTTAGATTTAGGAACCCAGACTAGATTGGGTCCTTCCATTTAATCAAAGGGATGAATGAGATCTCTATTGATCCATTTTGGTAAAATACTGATAGATTTTTTCTTTTGCACCAACCTGTTTCTTTGATTTGATTTTTTTTAACAGGGTTATTGTTGACACCCAATTTTGACCTCCGTATACCTCTCACGGGCTGTTATTTTACTAGTTATTCTTATTTTTTAAGCTTAATTTTCCTCGCGTATTGCTTTTATTTACTAAATAAATCATGTATTTTATCGCCGTCTTGACACTTTTTAAATTTGTATACAATTTATAAATATATAATTTATTTCTTAATTATTACTATTTTATCGTAAATTTCATATAATATTACATGTCATTAATTTTACGTACAATATATATACATAATTAATTTTAAATAATATTCTTCATTTGATAATTATCGTTAGTTGTTATTTTATCTATTAAATTATATATACGTATTATTTTATTTATTAAATAGCAGCCCAATTTCAATTTTTCTTCCCAATTTATTTAAATTCTAGCCTCCTTTTATTCAATTTATTTCAATTCTAGCCTAAAATTGAGTCAATTTGGACTCAATTTCAAATGCTCCATTTCAATTCCAATTCGGGTAACCATTGACCCGTCTGACCCACTCCAAAACTCATCCATTCAAATTAAGTCTCAGCCGTTGATCTAATACGGTCAACGGCTAAGATCACTTCACCCTTTCTTTCCTTTTAAATCACACACCCCTCAACCCTAAGCCCCATTTTACTCAAACCAGTCGCCCCACTCACCCCTCGGTTCTCTTCTCCATCTCTACGCCATTGGCTGCTCCGCCTCAAACCCACCGCCTCCACCGGCCGGAAAAACTATCTCCAACATGCCGCGACCAAACCCCACGTTCGCCGCCTCTCTCTCCTCTTCCTCACGCTACCAGCTGACCAAACCCCACTGTCGCCGCCTCGTCTTTTCCTTATCTCCCTCAACTCTCCTCTCCAACACCTCTTCCCCTTGTTCTCCTCGTACCCCCTATCCGCTGCCACCATTAAAATCCCAAAAAAATCGGAGGTCTCTTTTTTCGCCGATGAACGGCGGAGGATCCCGACGAATAGAACAACGGATCTTGCAGATCCGACTGAGGTTTCACCGGTGTTGCGATTTGTGCTCGGATATATCATCTTCTGCTCATCTCTCGTATTACAGGTTCTAAGATTCAAAATCCATCTATGAGGGTTTATGCATGTTCACGTAATTTTACTGATTTGTGACTGATTACTTATGCCAATTACAATATGATGGAAATCATGTTTTTACAAAGCTTTTGCTATAAATTTAGTTCTGAAATTTGATTATAAGTTTACTTTGTTGTGAAAGGGATGTCTAAGAATATTTGGATTACCATGTCGTGTTCCCATTTTGTTCCATATTGTCGTATGACTGATTGTTGATTAGGAGAGGCAGCCATACTCATGACTGTGGAGATTCATGCTTAACCCCGAGGCCCGATAAACCTTTGTTATTGAAATTTGAGATTCTCTTTGCCCATTACTTGATTACTGCATGATGTTATTGAGCATGATTTGATAGCCTTGTTACTTGTCTATTTTAGCGAAATTGATCTGTCTGTCCCCTTTTCTTTCGAGTTCAAACTATGGACAGCTTGATAGTATGTGCAATTATTAATTAATGCCTTCATTCTTTCAACTGATTTTCCTTCCTTTTATGGACTAGAACAGTTTGGTACTCGGCTAAATGTGATAAAAGTATTGATTTGGTTTACCCTCTAATTGATTAATTACTTGATTTTTGGGAAAGTTTATGGTAAATTTGCTAATTTTTAAAACTTGCTCTGATTTTGCAATAAAGTGGGACTGATTTCTTTCGAAAAGGAAAGCATATTTCTTTGCTTCTTTATGATAAATTAGGCCGAATTTTCTCTACCTCCAATATGATTTTATCAATCTGTTAAAGGAAAATCTGTAATTGATTTTTTTCTTCTTTCTTTTAAAATATTTTCTTTCCGTATCTTATTTACAATGCACCTATTATATAAGCATCCCCCCCCTTTATTATTCCGGGGACTTTACACATATTTACCACTTTAATATTGTCAAAAGCTCTCTACTGTGAACAAAGTTGTTGATTGTTAAAGTCGGGTCTCGAATTTCTTCTACTATTTACTGCGAACTGGTATGACTTTTAATTCATGTATGCAATTTATGAGCATGATAGAAAAGCATGATCATAGGATTTTAAAAATATTAAATGTTGCCTATTGATTATATGATACAAACTGCCACTATTTGTTGATTATGTGTCAAGAACGTGACTACCATGAACTTTCTTTATGTTGTCTTGGTATGTGTTGTACGGAAAGGGGGACCTTAATGCATCCTATACCCGGACATGGGCAATGCCTAGAACCCCTGAGGTTCTCATAAAAATTTCCCATGTCAAGGGTTGATATTAGGATTTGTTATAGGCTCCTTGGGATTTTGTATGTTTGTTTTGACAGGTTATTTGGTAGAAGATCTGTTTGGAAATAGTGAAGAGTGACCTGGGATTTGGGAGTCTCAAAAGATTTAAATTACTACTTCTGTTATTTTTTATTCTTTTTCCTTTATATTCATTCATTTGGGTCTGTAATAATTATTGTATAAACTTCGATAAAGAATAAAATTTATGGAACTGCTATGGGGGAGGGGCAAACTACGTGCTACTTACTTTAATTGTAAACCCTAGAAATCATGCCTATAGAATTTCTATTAATCTCATTTGTTAATGCCTATAGGAGTTGTATTAACATCGTTTGTTAGAAGACATGTTTTAGGTTTTAAAATCTGCTTCGTTTGTTAAAATCAGAAATCACGCCTATAAGTCAAATCCATTTTTGCATTCTCAATTATTTGACAATCGTTTTGGATGTTAAAATCAGTTTCAGCATTTTTAAATAAATCAATTAATGTTTTGGATTCTAAATCAGTTTCAGCACGTTAATTACAGTCTCAGCATGTTTAAACCAGTTTTAGCATATTAAAATGAAAGCATGTTTTAAAATCAGTCCCAGCATGTAGGCAGTAATTCAAGCATGCGTAAATCAGATAAACATTTAGAAATCATGATTTTCGGATTTTTTTAAGCATGCTTTCAGAATCTACTCTATTCCAGTATGTTAAATAAATTCATCACATTTAGACACCATGTTATTAAGACTTTAAACTAATTAATCAGGATCTAACAATAGACAGCATGTATAGTAGCTGTGAATACTGATCATTTAATAGGTTTATATCTGTTTCAACATTAATATAATCAGTTATTATGTCTAATAAATAATCTGGTTCAGCATGCTATAGTTATTAGCTATCATTCAAAATCTGTTTTAGCATATAATTCAATTAGTTATCATGTTATAGGAGTTAAATTTGTTTTAGCATTTTAATTCATTTAGATACCATGCTTATAGGATTTAAACTTATTTTAGCATGTTAAAACTGCTTATGGGATTTAAATAATCAATTTTCTGCATATCTATACTACTAGAAATTCAGTTTGTAGTTTAATAAGGCGTTAATTTCTGAAGCATAGTTTATCACCTTGTACCTATCTTTTAATTAAATAAGAGGCCTACTTGAGACCGTTACGTGCTACATGTTTCGAGCCTTTCTTGTTTTGTTTGACGCTAAAGCTCGAGTCTAATTAGTAACCTTAGGTTTTATTTGTCTAGACCCATATTCAAATAGTAGTCCAATGCCTCTTGGATATTAAGTCGGGACGGGTAGGCATACTAAGGTACGTTAGACTTTTTCATTTCTTTAGTACGCGCTTTAGGCTAATAATAATCTTAATAACCAACTTAGGTGGGTAGATAGACGGACATGATGGAAATTGACCCGAGCAGAATACGACAATGTCTTCGGAATTGTCTTCGATAAATAAGCCGGGCGCTGATCCGAATAGGTTAAAATTAACCTAGGTTTGTTTCTTTCCATTTGTTTGGGGTAGTTAACTAATTCACTTAGTAACTAAGTTATCTTCTTTATATCATTTGTGTCAATTCTTTTCTCTCGCTTATCTCGCTTCTTATTTACTCGTTCATGTATGTTAATTGTAATTTGCGCCTATTTCTTTTTCACTTAGATTTATTAATAATTTAATTAGCCTAGTTTATCTGTTTCTTTTAAAAATAAGATTTTTTACTTGAATTTATTAACCGATCTTTGTTTATCACATACTCCCCACATAAATAACGAATCCGGTAGGGACCCACATTTGTGGACCTCGAAAGGTGCTTAACACCTTCCTTTCGAGGTAACTTGAACCCTTACCCGATTTCTGGTTGCGTAGACTTAAAATTTAATTTAATTATAATCAGTTAGATGGTGCCCTAACGCGCCTTAAATTCGTTAGGTGGCGACTCTTCACTCTTTTCCATCCAAAAAGAGTTGTCACGTCGATGACCCATCTTTTCACTAGAAAAATGGGGCGCGACAGAATGGCGACTCTGCTGGGGATACTTAGGTTCTAACCACTACGGATTTTGTGTTTATATGGGATTTTTATGCTACTTTGTTTTTTTTTGATTATTTTCTTGTCATAATTAATTATTTTCCTTGTCTTTGTTTTTTTTTCATGTTTAGCATGCTTATTATTCTGTTTATGTTTTTTTCTCTGTTCAATATTTTATTTTCATAAATAGTTACTTCCATGCTAAGAGTACTTTCTCTTTTGTGTTTTCTTAAATAATATGTGTATTTTTCATGTTTAGAATGTTTTAATTTGTTTGTGTGTTCAAATAATATATCTAGTCGTATATGTAGTATTCCTTGAAAAATTATGTGTTTTTGTGTGGGTAATCCTTTATTCGTAAAAAGATTTTCATTCTGAGCTTCCTTTCCTTTTCCCCCCCTTTTCTATCTTTTAAAATAATTCTAGTATGTTTTAATTTTATCACGATCATTGTGTCTTTTCGTATTTTCATTATAAATTTTCTTTGTCCACTAACTTGTTTTCTTATAAACACTTTCTTATATGTCTCCTTAAATGTGTTTAACATGATTTTCCCTTTATCCTTTCCTCATGTTTTCATTCTCTTTCCTGTCTTCTCCTGTTTGTTCTCATAAATAATTTACCTGTTTTATGTTTAGCATGTTATTTCTGTTGATATGTGTTTTATGTTTGATTTCTCCTCACCCGTTATATGCTTTTTGGTTTCTCTATTAATTGATTTTTTTTTACTGCTTTCCTTAACTGTTCAACGTGTTACTGCTTTTCCTATATGCTACATGTTACTGCTTTTCATAACTGTCATTCCGCTCATATTTCCCCCACTTGAGAACTCCTCACTTTAACACACTATACACGTGAGTTGTGCCTTTGCACTTCTCCAAAATTCTTTCAAATACCCATTTTAGAGAGTTGGCATAGACGTGGGGTGAGCGGATAGTTTTGCTACCGTGTGACCACGTGCCTCCTCGCATAAGAAAACCTTGAGTCCGTGTTTATCCAAATCTCAGAAACTTAGGATAGTGCTGTATCTACCCCCTTATATAAGTCATGCATGCATCAGCCACATGTGGTTTGGCCCTAGGAGTCAACCCGCAAAATAAGCAGCCTCCTTATTGTCAAAGGGTTCCCATCAATCCAAAAAGAAATAATCATATTATGTGCTAAGTGATCATGACAAATTAATCCAAGCCAGTTTAATATGAAAAAAGTTTAGAAAGTTTGTTTTGTTTCTCTTTCAGGCTGTAGAATGAAAGGCACACCGGCATTTCCCAACACTAGGATGGTTGTGGGTGTTCCCCACAAATTAAGGAGATGGTGGGAAGATATGAAGAAAGAACATGGTAAAGAGATTCGTCGGTCCTTGGGTTTCCTGACCTCTTTGATTTATGTAGCTCCAGATCGGTATTTGATCAAGACTTTGTTGCAATTCTGGGACCCTGAAAGGGTCATTTTCAAGTTTAGCGATTTTGAGTTAACACCGACCGTGGAAGAGATTGGAGGGTTCACTGAGTTGCGGTACCAAAATAGAGGGTTGATCTTGCCTCGCAAACAATCTGGGAAAAAGTTTTTGCATCATCTCGGATTGAAAAACAATCTCAAACTAGCTTGTCTGGACTTTGACTGGATTTCTTTGGATTTCCTGTATGAACGTTTTGGTCGCAGGGATGGTCATAAGGTTTTTCAGAAAGAGTTCTCTTGTTCTGCTGAAAAATGGGAAAAGAAGCGACTGAATGCTTTTTCCATAGCCTTGCTAGGCACTCTAGTGTTTCCAAGAAAAAATGGTAAGATTGATACTTGCCTTAGTTCGGTGGTTCAAGCTTTATGGCGCGGTATTGATAATATGGAGGCCACCTTGGTACCCATGATCCTTGCTGAGGTATTTAGGGCACTGTCCAAGTGCTTTAGGGGTAAGAGATTCTTCGAAGGGTGTAACCTTCTGCTGCAGCTATGGGCCGTTGAGCACTTTTACAAACGGACCGACTTGATAGACATTTTGACGGGAATGGGAAACAAGATCGACACCCATTCTCAAAGGATGATCAGGTTCAATTCTCCTGTGGGTACCGAAAATTGGTTTGCTTTTATGAAAGCCCGTTCAGGATATCAGATTCAGTGGAAGTATTCATGGTTACCCGCCTGCACAGCTGTCATAAGAAGCAACGAGCTTTACTACATCGAGCTCATTGGGTTGAAAGGCCTCCAGGCTTACGCTCCAACTCGAGTGCTCCGCCAGTTCGGACGAACCCAAGTCTTACCTCTAAGAGCCCACATGGGAGGTTCTGAGCTTGAGTATGGCTCAAAATATGAAATCCCTAAGGCCAAAGAATTGCTTCAACAATGGGAAGGGTTGATGACTGTAAACGTGGGCACCGAGCAGGCCTATTATGCACCCAAATACTATGTATGGCTTTTGGAGGATGCTGAAGACGTGCGGCTTAGCAAATTGGGACAACCTTATGGATTTGAAGATATAAAAGAGACCACCTGGGCACGGAAGCTGTTGAATCGTCATTATGATATCACTCCTGCAATGTGGGAACAAGTTGATCCAAGATCTCTGAACCAGTACAATGGAGGCTTTTGAATTTAGGATTTTCCCTTGTCATCCCGCTTTCCCGTAGCTCTACTTTATTGTTTTTTCATTTCCGCAAAGAATTATAGTAGATCAAAGTTTGATTTAATAAATGGTTTACTTCGTTTATTATCTGACTCTAAGCTCCGACTAATATTGAATCTTGGCTGGGATTAAAATGTCCTGAATCATATATGTGTCATTTTAGGCCTACCTCTGGCTCAACGAGGCCCCTTGCATTTAGGACGTTTATTTTTCGTAATCAATGTGTTTATCTTTAGAATAAATATCTTACTACTAACTTGGTTTCTGTTGATTTTGTCTTACTCTTACTCCCTTCCTAAAGGTTGATTTGTGCATGCTGGGATATCATACTAGATCAAAAGGGACTCCTCCTCCTCCTCCTCCTCCTCCGAGTCCAAATCGTGAAAGGAATGATAAAATGGGTGACAATAGTGCTAGTAAGAGTAAGAAAGTCTCAGAAAGTATTGGTGGAGACCGTGATGAGCTAATCTTACGAATGGAGCAGAGAATCCTTGACTTACAGGATGAACTGGCGCAAGTTCGCAATTTGGCCAAGTTATCCTTCACTTTGAACAGTCCTCGTGACCTGATGGTCGAGGACAATACCGCCGCAAAACTCCAAGCCATACCCAATGTACCACAACCACAAAATGACTTGCAGCATACTTACGTTTTTCCAAGGACTAGCCAATGTCCTCCACCACAGTATCCTACCCTCTCAGCTCCACAAAACACCCAAACCACTCCAAATATAGTCCCTACCCACGTTCCAGGAAATTATAACTTGAACCCCATATACGTGGAAACTGCTCCTTTTGTTCAGCACCAGTTTGAGCCAGAGCCTTTAGAAAAGGACCGGTTAATACAGAACATGGTCGAAAAGTTAGAGCAGGTCACCAACAGACTGCAACATATAGAGGGCATTAAAGGGGTGAAGGGTCTGAATTATGAAGACCTATGTATACACCCAGACGTTAAATTACTGGAGGGGTACAAACCTCCCAAATTTGAGTTATTCAATGGGACCGGGGATCCCAAAGCGCACTTAAGAATGTACTGTGATAAGCTGGTGGGAGTAGGAAGAGATGAGAAAATACGGATGAAGCTGTTCATGAGAAGCCTTACCGTGGAGGCCTTAACCTGGTACATTGAGCAGGATACCAAAAAGTGGTCCAGATGGATAGACATGGCCTCCGATTTTGTAGAAAGATTTGGATTCAACATGGACAACGCCCCAAATTGGTTTCACATTCAAAACCTGAAGAAGAAGCCTAATGAATTATTTCGGGAGTATGCCTTGAGATGGAGAGCTGAAGCGGCCAGAGCCCGACCTCCAATGGACGAGGCTCAAATGAAAGATTATTTTATTCGGGCCCAGGAACCACAGTACTATGAAAAGATGATGCTCATCACGGAGAAGAGTTTCGCCGAGATCATCCAGGTCGGGGAAAGACTAGAGGAAGGCATCAAAGGTGGTAGCATTATCAATTTGGAGGCTCTACAGGCTACCAGTAAGTCCCTACAATCTGGCGGAATTGCTGAAAATCGAAAGAAAAAAGAAGTGGCGACTGTGATGATGGCACAAGATTTCAGGACACCACTCATTTCCCTAACGCCTACAACCCACCCTCCACTATACCAACAATCTCCATACCATATCCCTCTTTATCAAATGCCTGCATACTCATACCAAATTCCCTCTCACCCCGTTTATAGTGCCCAGCCCTCTCAGTTCCAATATCCCCCACCTAATCCAAATTACAGACCCCGAGCCAATTTCGAGCAAAGGCCGGTCAAGCAGTATACTCCTTTGGCTGAACCAATTTCCCAGTTGTATGAAAGATTGAGGGTAGTTGGCCTCATCACTCCCGTTCTCGCTTTACCCGTAGACACTCAGGCCAAATGGTATGACCCTAACAAAGTCTGTGCATACCATTCAGGGATGAAAGGTTCACATACTACTGAAGTATGCCGCTCACTGAAGGATCGAATTCAGAAGTTAATTGATACAAAGGTTATTCAGTTGAAAGACCCAGCTCCAAACGTCACCAACAATCCGCTCCCAAATCATCAGGTCAACATGTTGGAAGTTGGAGAGGCAGTGGATCTGGAAGGCTCTATTTGGGTTATCAAGAAAGAAGGGGATGTCGCGATGGTGTCACAAACATCTTCTCCGGCAAAGAAACAGGTTCTGTTTGAAGTAGAGGTGGCTGCTCCTAAATCCGCATTTACTGTATATCGAGCTACTCCAGTTGCTTATGATCCCCATGCAGTACCATGGAATTATGAACGTGATATTTCGAGAAAGGCAAAGATAGCCGAGGCTGACACCGCTCAGGGTGTGACTCAATCTGGCAGAATCTACACGCCTGAAAATCTGGCTCAGGGAAGTTCTAGCAAGGGAAAACAACCAGTTGTAGAGGTTGAGGAGAATAGCATTTGGAAGAAGGTACAAGCAAAAGAATATTCTGTTGTAGATCAGCTGAGCAAAACTTCAGCTCAAATCTCTATCTTGTCACTTTTACAGACTTCTGAGCTCCATCAGAAGGCTCTAATGAGGGTTCTTAGCGAGGCTTATGTACCGGCTAATATCACCGGTGGAGAGGTAGCCCATATGGTTGGGCAGGTATTCGAGACTCATAAAATATCCTTTCACGGGGATGAGCTGCCGCCTCAAGGAAGAGAGCACAATGATGCTTTGCACATCACTATGCAGTATGAGGATAGGGTGATAACAAAGGTATTGATCGATCCAGGCTCTGGTCTAAACATATGCCTCCTCGCCACACTGACAAGGCTAGAGGTTGACACTTCTAAGATTCAGGCTCGGAGGATGAATGTGAAGGCTTTCGACGGCTCTCAAAGAGACACCATTGGGGAAATTACCCTCGATGCATCGATGGGACCTGCCACATTCTCCATTGTGTTCCAAGTAATGGATATCCCAGCTTCCTACAATATGTTACTTGGTCACCCATGGCTTCATATGGCAGGAGCGGTGTCCTCTACTCTGCATCAATGCCTCAAGTTTGAATGGGACTATCAAGAGGTGGTGGTCCATGGTGAAAAGGGGCACTCTATATACGCGGTGGAAGGAAAGGAGAGATTGGATGGAGAAATGTTCCACACACTGGAAATGGTGGGATTTGTTGGAGAGGGACCATGGTGGAGCAGCACAATCATGAATATGTTACTTCGCTCAGGGTTCGTACCTAATGGTGGCTTGGGGGAAAATTTGCAAGGCATAATGGAACCAATACAGATACAGTCACAGGAGACCACGTTCGGGTTGGGTTATCTTGGCATTGCACAAGAGTACAAGGATTGGAAGTCACCCGTGGGCGGATTCTATTATCCTTCGCTAGGACTGATACCGTCATTGCATCAGACTTTTATCTCTGCGGGATTTCTTGATGATGGTGAAGATAATGTGCTAGAAAGATTAAGAGGTCTATTCCTGACAGAAGAGAGATGCAACATCATCATTGATGAGGGGAGAGGAGGAGTTCCTAAACAGAGCAATCAGCCCAAAGCCACTCTCAGCAACTGGACTGCCACTCCTTCTAGGGCCCGCCGAGCACTTGGGTAGATGCAGAAGTTTTTATTGTTTTCAATAAATAGGCTCGATTTTGAGTTCACTTTCATGCTATTTACTATTTTGAAGGCACTCAGCTTTCTTTAATAAAGGGTTTCTCTTTAGTATATTAATTTCCTTTATTTATGTTTTCTTTTCTTTGTTTCTTTTTCAGCAAAATTACTTCTAAAAACGTTGAATCTGAGACTGTGACATGTAATGAGACTGTGCAACATAATATAAGTGAACTAGAAGAGGTAGAAGAAGCTTAAGTACCAGAAGAACTCGTTAAAAAGGTTGAAGAGTTTGAACATAAACCTAAGGCAAACCTAGTGGATACAGAGGTAGTGAACTTAGGGGACTCGGAAGTGGCTAATGAAACATACGTCAGTGTTTACTTATCTAAAAATGAGAAAAAGGGCTATGCTCGGGTTTTGAAAAAACACAAAGACGTCTTTGCTTGATCCTATGCAGATATGACAGGATTGAGCACTTCGATTGTATCCCACAGACTGCCCACTGATCCCTCATGTCCTCCTGTCAAACAGAAACTCAGAAAGTATAAACCTGATCTGAGCTTGAAGATTAAAGAGGAGGTGGCAAAGCAAGTTGAGGCTGGAATCATTCGAGTAACTGAATATCCGACTTGGCTAGCTAATATCATACCTGTTCCCAAGAAGGATGGTAAGGTGTCTGCGTTGACTACATGGATCTTAACAGAGCCAGCCCTAAGGACAGAGGGCCATGAAAGCACAGGCTTTGGCAGATCACCTGGCCGAGAACCCCGTAGATGATGGATACGAACCCTTAAAAACTTATTTTCCTGATGAGGAAATGGCGTTTATGGGAGAGGACATATCCGAAATATACAATGGTTGGAGGATATTCTTTGATGGAGCTGCGAACTTCAAAGGGGTAGGTATTGGAGCTGTTTTGATCTCAGAAATTGGCCAGCATTATCCGGTATCAGCCAAACTTAGGTTTCCTTGCACCAACAATATGGTTGAATACGAAGCTTGCATTTTGGGGCTTCGGCTAGCCATTGACCTGAATGTCCAAGAGGTATTGGTAATTGGGGACTCAGACCTGTTGATTCATCAAGTACAAGGGGAATGGGCTGCCAAGAACAGGAAACTCCTGCCATACATAGATTGCATACAAAAATTGCGCAAGAGGTTTGTCAAGATAGAATTCAAACATGTTCCGCGAATCCAGAATGAATTTGCTGATGCTTTGGCCACTTTGTCTTCTATGATACAGCATCCGGACAAGAATTATATTGATCCCATCCCTATTCATACTCACGAGCAGCCTGTATATTATTTCCATGTCGAAGAGGAGTTAGATGGCAATCCATGGTATGTTGATATCCAGGGATACTTAAAAAATGGAGATTATCCGGAGAATGCCACAAGTATTCAAAAGCGCACTATTTGGAGGTTAGCTAACCAATTCTTCCTAAGCGGAGAAATCTTGTACAAGAGGACTCCTGATTTAGGACTGCTGAGGTGTGTTGATGCTAGAGAAGCTTCTAGTTTGATTGAAGAATTCCACGGTGGAACTTGTGGCCCTCACATGAACGGATTTACCTTGGCCAAGAAAATACTGAGATCCGGGTACTTTTGGTTGACTATGGAGACGGATTGCATTCGTTATGTGCAAAAGTGTCATCAATGCCAAACTCATGCCGACATGATTCGAGTTCCTCCCAACGAACTCCATGTAACCAGCTCTCTTTGGCCATTTGCAGCTTGGGGTATGGACGTTATTGGTCCTATCGAACCTGCCGCATCCAACGGACATAGGTTCCTTCTTGTTGCTATTGATTATTTCACCAAATGGGTCGAGGCTACCTCACATAAATCTATCACAAAGAAGGTCGTAGCTGATTTTGTCCGAGATCATATTATCTGTCGATTTGGAGTTCTTGAGTCAATTGTTACAGATAATGGCACCAATCTCAACAGTGATCTGATGAAAGCAACGTGTGAGCAGTTCAAGATCAACCATCGAAACTCTACAGCCTATAGGCCACAGATGAATGGAGCAGTTGAGGCTGCGAACAAAAACATCAAGAGGATATTGCGTAAGATGATTGATAATTATAGACACTGGCACAAGAAGCTACCCTTCGCATTGTTGGGCTATCGTACTACGATGAGGACTTCTACAGGGGCCACTCCTTATCTTCTGGTTTATGGTACTGAAGCTATGACACCTGCTGAAGTGGAGATACCTTCTCTAAGGATCATTCAGGAAGCAGAACTAAGTGATGCAAAATGGGTGCAAGGTAGAATGGAACAACTGGAACTCATTGATGGGAAAAGAATAAATGCAATTTGTCACGGTCAACTCTATCAGAATAGAATGGCAAAAGCTTTCAACAAGAAGGTCAGACCAAGATATTTTACACCGGGGCAACTTGTCTTAAAACGAATCTTTCCAAATCAAGACGAGGCAAAAGGAAAACTTGCACCAAATTGGCAAGGTCCTTACATGGTCCATCGGGTTCTGACATGAGGAGCACTCATACTAGCGGAAATGGATGGTGAAGTGTGGCCCAAGCCTATCAATTCCGACGCTGTCAGAAGATACTTCATCTGAGAAGTTAAGAGAAAGTTATTTCTGTTATGCTTCCTCACCTTATAATAGGAACTACGTTCGACCTGATTCCCGTTTAAGAGGGATACGTAGGCGCTCCTATGGAGTTCGGTCTTATCATAATAAAACCTTTCATTTTCCCTTATCAAGCATCATAACTGGGGCAGAATTTTTGAGAGGATCTCAAAAATTCCATCTGAAAGGCATTACCATGAATCGTAAGACTGGGGCAGAAAATCTTGAGAGAACCTCAAAATTCACAACAAGCGACCGCTCATTCTACAAAATTTTCTAGCCGAAAGACAAGATCTACATTAAGGCAGAAATTTTTGAGAGCCCTCAAAAATTTCATCGGAGCTGCACTCCAAACGCAAAGATGATAAGATGTTGTGATGTCTCAAAACATGTCATGGTTTATAATTCAACAATATTTTTTTTGACATTTCCTTTCCCTTTTCAAAGCAAGTTATTTCAAAATACGATTTCAAAACTTATTTATTTATTTGCTCGAGTGAGTGCCCGAAGAAAGTGCAACAACCCGCAGACACATAACAAGGAGGACAGATGCACCCAAGAGCAGATGCACAAATTAACCTCCCCTTTTTATAAATTAACAATTTTTCTTTGAACACTGAACTAGCAGGTACAAATCCGAGAATTGTCTCAGATACATCAAGACAAACACCGTCATCAAAATATGGCAAGAAAATTAAGCTACTCTATCTCCTCAAAGAAGAATTGCATTAAACCCGACAATTACATTTGGCTCGAGAATTATATTTGGCCCGAGATTGCATTATGCCCGAGATGACTTTGGCCCGAGATTGCATTTGAGCCAGAGAATTGCATTTGGCCTGAGATTGCATTAAGCTCGAGAATTAAATTTGGCTCGAGAATTATATTTGGCCCGAGATTGCATTATGCCCGAGATGACTTTGGCCCGAGATTGCATTTTGGCCCGAGAATCGCACTGCTCCCGAGAATTTTGATTGAGCCCGAGATTGCATTTGAGCCCGTGAATTTCATTTGGCCCGAGAATTACATTTGGCCCGAGATTGCATTAAGCCCGAGAACTACATTTGGCTCGAGAATTATATTTGGCCCGAGATTGCATTATGCCCGAGATGACTTTGGCCCGAGATTGCATTTGAGCCAGAGAATTATATTTTGCCCGAGATTGCATTAAGCCCGAGAATTACATTTGGCTCGAGAATTATATTTGGCCCGAGATTGCATTATGCCCGAGATGACTTTGGCCCGAGATTGCATTTGAGCCAGAGAATTGCATTTGGCCCGAGATTGCATTAAGCCCGAGAATTACATTTGGCTCGAGAATTATATTTGGCCCGAGATTGCATTATGCCCGAGATGACTTTGGCCTGAGATTGCATTTTGGCCCGAGAATTGCACTGCTCCCGAGAATTTTGATTGAGCCCAAGATTGCATTTGGCCCGAGAATTGCATTGTGCCCGAGATTGAATTAAGCCCGAGATCGCATCGAATCACAACAAGGTACCATGGAACAAATTATTCAGAAGCTACCAAACGTCATGCCATGCCACTCAAAACAGATACGCTTTCTTTAATTTCTGCTTATCATGCTCCGAAGGCGTCATAGTCTAAAGGCATCATTTTCATGGCCTGCGGACATCATTTATGGCCTAAGGATTCACTTTCTGCTTATCATGCTCCAAAGGCGTCATCGTCTAAAGACATCATTTTCATGGCCCGCGGACATCATTTCATGGCCCGAGGATTAAATTTTACGTATCATGACCCTGAGATATCATCGCTAAAGACATCATTTTTACCGTCTTAAGCAACCTTCCATAGTCTTAAAGGGAACCTGCATCATGTTTTACTTTATTTATTATTTAAATGTTAATCTTTTATCTAGTTATAATAGGAATTGCAGGCACCGAAAGCTGAACAAGCCAAGAAACGAGATTAACCATCGTCTTCGCTTCCAAAACACAACCTTTCTTATCCTTATATCACCAACACTGGACCGTTGCTCGCGTCCTATTCTCAGCTAATCGTTTAAATCTCATCAACTCGTGCCAACTGCGTCTTCGTGCGGAATTTCAGTCATATATCTTCTTTAGAAGCCTCGTTCATTTTTAAATCTAGAACTACACACGGCCTGCTTCTCGTAAGACCCGAGATATGTAGGCGACTTGAAACTGAAGTCTCGGCCACATCATTTTCACAACCCCCTCTTGTTTTTTTGATTCCCGAAAGAATCGTACCCCTGATCGGACAAAACTGGCTATTAGTCAACATTCCTTGCCCGCCAATTCATCCTTCATTCCCGAGCAAGGAAGGGGCAACTGTTGACACCCAATTTTGACCTACGTATACCTCTCACGAACTGTTATTTTACTAGTTATTCTTATTTTTTAAGCTTAATTTTCCTCGCGTATTGCTTTAATTTACTAAATAAATCATGTATTTTATCGCCGTCTTGACACTTTTAAAATTTGTATACAATTTATAAATATATAATTTATTTCTTAATTATTACTATTTTATCGTAAATTTCGTATAATATTACATGTCATTAATTTTACGTACAATATATATACATAATTAATTTTAAATAATATTCTTCATTTGATAATTATCGTTAGTTGTTATTTTATCTATTAAATTATATATACGTACTATTTTATTTATTAAATAGCAGCCCAATTTCAATTTTTCTTCCCAATTTATTTAAATTCTAGCCTCCTTTTATTCAATTTATTTCAATTCTAGCCTAAAATTGAGTCAATTTGGACTCAATTTCAAATGCTCCATTTCAATTCCAATTCGGGTACCCATTGACCCGTCTGACCCACTCCAAAACTCATCCATTCAAATTAAATCTCCGTCGTTGATCTAATACGGTCAACGGCTAAGATCACTTCACCCTTTCTTTCCTTTTAAATCACACACCCCTCAACCCTAAGCCCCATTTTACTCAAACCAGCCGCCCCACTCACCCCTCGGTTCTCTTCTCCATCTCCACGCCATTGGCTGCTCCGCCTCAAACCCACCGCCTCCACTGGCCGAAAAAACCATCTCCAACATGCCGCGACCAAACCCCACTGTCGCCGCCTCTCTCTCCTCTTCCTCACGCTACCAGCCGACCAAACCCCACTGTCGCCGCCTCGTCTTTTCCTTCTCTCCCTCAACTCTCCTCTCCAACACCTCTTCCCCTTGTTCTCCTCGTACCCCCTATCCGCTGCCACCATTAAAATCCCAAAAAAATTGGAGGTCTCCTTTTCCTCCGATGAACGGCGGAGGATCCCGACGAATAGAACAACGGATCTTGCAGATCCGACTGAGGTTTCACCGGAGTTGCGATTTATGCTCGGATATATCATCTTCTGCTCATTCTCTCGTATTACAGGTTCTAAGATTCAAAATCCATCTATGAGGGTTTATGCATGTTCACGTAATTTTACTGATTTGTGACTGATTACTTATGCCAATTACAATATGATGGAAATCATGTTTTTACAAAGCTTTTGCTATAAATTTAGTTCTGAAATTTGATTATAAGTTTACTTTGTTGTGAAAGGGATGTCTAAGAATATTTGGATTACCATGTCGTGTTCCCATCTTGTTCCATATTGTCGTATGACTGATTGTTGATTAGGAGAGGCAGCCATACTCATGACTGTGGAGACTCATGCTTAACCCCGAGGCCCGATAAACCTTTGTTATTGAAATTTGAGATTCTCTTTGCCCATTACTTGATTACTGCATGATGTTATTGAGCATGATTTGATAGCCTTGTTACTTGTCTATTTTAGCGAAATTGATCTGTCTGTCCCCTTTTCTTTCGAGTTCAAACTATGGACAACTTGATAGTATGTGCCATTAGTTATTAATTAATGCCTTCATTCTTTCAACTGATTTTCCTTCCTTTTATGGACTAGAACAGTTTGGTACTTGGCTAAATGTGATAAAAGTATTGATTTGGTTTACCCTCTAATTGATTTAATTACTTGATATTTGGGAAAGTTTATGGTAAATTTGCTAATTTTTAAAACTTGCTCTGATTTTGCAATAAAGTGGGACTGATTTCTTTCGAAAAGGAAAGCATATTTCTTTGATTCTTTATGATAAATTAGGCCAGATTTTCTCTACCTCCAATATGATTTTATCAATCTGTTAAAGGAAAATCTGTAATTGATTTTTTTCTTCTTTCTTTTAAAATATTTTCTTTCCTTATCTTATTTACAATGCACCTATTATATAAGCAGTCCCCCCCCTTTATTATTCCGGGGACTTTACACATATTTACCACTTTAATATTGTCAAAAGCTCTCTACTGTGAACAAAGTTGTTGATTGTTAAAGTCGGGTCTCGAATTTCTTCTACTATTTACTGCGAACTGGTATGACTTTTAATTCATGTATGCAATTTATGAGCATGATAGAAAAGCATGATCATAGGATTTTAAAAATATTAAATGTTGCCTATTGATTATATGATACAAACTGCCACTATTTGTTGATTATGTGTCAAGAACGTGACTACCATGAACTTTCTTTATGTTGTCTTGGTATGTGTTGTACGGAAAGGAGGACCTTAACGCATCCTATACCCGGACATGGGCAATGCCTAGAACCCCTGAGGTTCTCATGAAACTTTGCCATGTCAAGGGTTGATATTAGGATTTGTTATAGGCTCCTTGGGATTTTGTATGTTTGTTTTGACAGGTTATTTGGTAGCGGATCTGTTTGGAAATAGTGAAGAGTGGCCTGGGATTTGGGAGTCTCAAAAGATTTAAATTACTAGTTCTGTTATTTTTTATTCTTTTTCCTTTATATTCATTCATTTGGGTCTGTAATAATTATTGTATAAACTTCGATAAAGAATAAAATTTATGGAACTGCTATGGGGGAGGGGCAAACTACGTGCTACTTGCTTTAATTGTAAACCGTAGAAATCATGCCTATAGAATTTCTATTAATCTCATTTGTTAATGCCTATAGGAGTTGTATTAACATCGTTTGTTAGAAGACATGTTTTAAGTTTTAAAATCTGCTTCGTTTGTTAAAATCAGAAATCACGCCTATAAGTCAAATCCATTTTTGCATTCTCAATTATTTGACAATCGTTTTGGATGTTAAAATCAGTTTCAGCATTTTTAAATAAATCAATTAATGTTTTGGATTCTAAATAAGTTTGAGCACGTTAATTACAGTCTCAACACGTTAATTACAGTCTCAGCATGTTTAAACCAGTTTTAGCATATTAAAATGAAAGCATATTTTAAAACCAGTCCCAGCATGTATGCAGTAATTCAAGCATGCGTAAATCAGATAAACATTTAGAAATCATGATTTTCGGATTTGTTTAAGCATGCTTTCAGAATCTACTCTATTCCAGTATGTTAAATAAATTCATCACATTTAGTCACCATGTTATTAAGACTTTAAACTAATTAATCAGGATCTAACAATAGACAGCATGTATAGTAGCTGTGAATACTGATCATTTAATAGGTTTATATCTGTTTCAACATTATTATAATCAGTTATTATGTCTAATAAATAATCTGGTTCAGCATGCTATAGTTATTAGCTATCATTCAAAATCTGTTTTAGCATATAATTCAATTAGTTATCATGTTATAGGAGTTAAATTTGTTTTAGCATGTTAATTCATTTAGATACCATGCTTATAGGATTTAAACTTATTTTAGCATGTTAAAACTGCTTATGGGATTTAAATAATCAATTTTCTGCATATCTATACTACTAAATCCAGTTTGTAGTTTAATAAGGCGTTAATTTCTGAAGCATAGTTTATCACCTTGTACCTATCTTTTAATTAAATAAGAGGCCTACTTGAGACCGTTACGTGCTACATGTTTCGAGCCTTTCTTGTTTTGTTTGACGCTAAAGCTCGAGTCTAATTAGTAACCTTAGGTTTTATTTGTCTAGACCCATATTCAAATAGTAGTCCAATGCCTCTTGGATATTAAGTTGGGACGGGTAGGCATAATAAGGTACGTTAGACTTTTTCATTTCTTTAGTACGCGCTTTAGGCTAATAATAATCTTAATAACCAACTTAGGCGGGTAGATAGACGGACATGATGGAAATTGACCCGAGCAGAATACGACAATGTCTTCGGAATTGTCTTCGATAATAAGCCGGGCGCTGATCCGAATAGGTTAAAATTAACCTAGGTTTGTTTCTTTCCATTTGTTTGGGGTAGTTAACTAAGTCACTTAGTAACTAAGTTATCTTCTTTATATCATTTGTGTCAATTCTTTTCTCTCGCTTATCTCGCTTCTTATTTACTCGTTCATGTATGTTAATTGTAATTTGCGCCTATTTCTTTTTCACTTAGATTTATTAATAATTTAATTAGCCTAGCTTATCTGTTTCTTTTAAAACTAAGATTTCTTACTTGAATTTATTAATCGATCTTTGTTTATCACATACTCCCCACATAAATAACGAATCCGGTAGGGACCCACATTTGTGGACCTCGAAAGGTGCTTAACACCTTCCTTTCGAGGTAACTTGAACCCTTACCCGATTTCTGGTTGCGTAGACTTAAAATTTAATTTAATTATAATCAGTTAGATGGTGTCCTAACGCGCCTTAAATTCGTTAGGTGGCGACTCTTCACTCTTTTCCATCCAAAAAGAGTTGTCACGTCGATGGCCCTTCTTTTCGCGAGAAAAATGGGGCGCGATAGTTATTTTTTTCTTTTAAGGAAACTTTGATATTTTTATTCATGTGGGTTATAACTATTTGACAGGCACCCCTCAAGTGACCGATGTTACCACAATGTGTGCATAGATCAAAGGCTTTTTAGGAGCTTTTTTAATAAAATCTATTTCAACTTTAACACTATGTGTTCTATCACTAAGTTGAGACACAATCATTGAGGACATAGTCCATTTATTTGCTCTTTCAAGCTCATGCTTAGTTCTAGTCAGTTCAAGATTTATTCTTTTCGATTTCTCCTTTTCTGAGAATAATTTATCTTTGAACCTTTTTAGATCCTGTTCACATCTAATTTGATCATCACTCATTTTACCTTTTTCCCTGCCAGTAACACTCAATTTCAAAATTTTAGACTTGAGAGACAGAGTGGAAGATTCAATCTATTGGACATGTTTTTTTAGAGATTGATTTTTCCTTTTTAGCCAATGTTGATTTTTTCAATATCAATATATTCAAATTTTAAATTGATCAAGGAAGCCAATAGTTGATCTCTGTTTTTATTCAAATCTTGAAAATTGTCTATGAGAGTTATCATTAGGGAGGATAATTTTTTCTTTAAATTTTTTTTAGCTTATCTTTAAGGTCAAGAAGATTTACCTCATTTTCTAAATGTATGATTCAGAGTCTGATTTTGAGTCCTTCATGGACATGAGGGCAGCATCTTCTGTATCATCATCTGTTGTCTGAACATGTTCCCAAACAACATACATAGTCTTACCAGTTTTCTTTTTCTTCTTCTTACTAGCCAACTCTCTTTTTTCTTTTTCAGCTCTCTTCCTTTTTCATTCAATTTCTCACATAGGACAATCTTTAACTTGATGGGCAGTTTTTTTACACTTGAAGCAACCACCACTTTGTCCTTTTTTTATATTTTTTTTTCTACATTTTTTTTCCTGCTTGGTGATAATTTTTCCCCATAGTTATCACCTTTGTTGAAGAACTTTTTGAAATTCCTGCTTATCAAGGATATATCCTCATCATCCTATTAAAAATTATCACTCTCTATTGCTTTGAGAGAAAGTATTGTCCTTGCTTCTTTCACTCCTTTTTGTACTATTGATATTTATTTTATAGGTCTTTAGTCATATTTGTCAGATCTTTTACTTCTCTAATTGTCGTGACTTTAATCTCCGAAGACCTAGGAAGAGTCTTCAGTACTTTGTCAACTTATTCCTCCGTTGTGTATATCTTTTCCAAGGAAACCAACTCATTCACAACAGTTGTGAATCTGGTGATCATATCCTAAAGTGATTCACCACTCTTCATCTTGAAGGCTTCATATTCAATGAGTAATTTGACAATTCTGAATTTTCTAACTTGAATAGTTCCTTTATGAGCATTGAATAGTGTATAACAAATATGCTTTGATGTTGTATAGTCAGAGATGCTATTGGACTCATTAGGTCCAAGTTCATATACAGTATGTACTTGACTTTGGCATTTTTTCAAGCATCTTATAGTCAGCTTCATCATATTGAGTCTTGGGCTTTGGAATGTCCTTCCCTTTAGCGTTCATTGTCATAGAAATTCTAGGATCATCAATAACTCTGGTCCAAAGCTCATAGTCCTCTTCTTGAAGAAAATCCTCCATTCTTCCCTTCCATCATTAGTAGTACTGACAATTGAATAATGGTGTTCTGTTGATGTGTTATCCTTTACCGTATCTAAGAAGAGGTGCAGAATTCATAGTGATCTTATCTTGAGTTATTAGACTCTATTAAGATAACCTACTCTGATACCAATTGTTAGAATATTGACTCCTTAATTGACCTAAGGAACATATCATTCTATCTATTTTTTATCAATTACTTGAACTACATTAAGTAAAGCGAGTAAAGTAAAAACACAATACATTATCGTGAAAACTTCCAGCTCATAAAAGGTAAAAAAAATCATGATCTACATCTCTGTAGGATTTAATCCAATTTCACTAAACGCCTTAAAGCAGTTTAGATTACAAATCTTGCAATCCTAGGAACTAAACTCTAATTTCTATAACTCAACAATCACCTTTGAATATTGAACCAATACTTCGAGTTGCCCCAACTTGAAGTATGCTCTAAACAATGAAAGACAGATATTACAACTCAATAAAAAATAATACATGCAACTTGATTTAAGAACTGTAAAACATAAGCCTATGGAACATGTTCTTCAATCTGGTCACTTTGTATTGGCTGCACTTGGATCTTCAGTAAGAACTCTCTCAAATATGAACTCTCTTTATTTGATTATGTTCTGCTTGTAGCACTCTATGTAAGTGCATAGGATTCTTTGTGAAACCCTTGCTATATTTGTTGTTGCAAAACTTGTTCTACTTCAGACAAATTTCTTTCCATTTAGAAAATCCCTTTCCTTTTAGGATTTGTCAAGCCGACCTTCCTTGAGATTTCTTTTTAGGTGAGATTTCTCTATGAAAGGAAACTCGATATTACTTGGTTGACTTTCTCCCGATCCTAGTTGAATTCTGCCTGAGAGGAACATGTCATAGCTACTTGTTCCCTGCATGTGTTCTACATGTGTGTCATTCATCAAATTTTTTATGATCTAACAAAGTTATTGGCGGTGGAGCATCGATAAGTGATGATAACATCATTATTATTGGTGAAGCAATGAAAATTTTAAGATCTGTGAAATTTCTAAAATTCTTCAAAATCTTAATAATTGAACAAGAAAATAAAGAATTTCATTGGTATTCTTGTGTATAATGAATAAAAAAATTTGAAACTGAAGTAATATTGTGGTGGTTGTAGGTGATGCTCCAGTGAGAATATAGCAGACAAAGAGAAAGTAATTATTTACTTCGATGAATTTTTGATAAGTTTAGGCAAAAAAATTATCAACTTTTTGCATGAACATCACAAAATTTTCAATAAAAATTTGTTGTTCCTCAATAAAAAAAAATCGGTGGCCTTTTCCGATCGGTTCTCCGATGAGTTTGAACAAAACAATTATGAATTTTAGAAAAATAAATCATGAACTTTTCGATGAAAGTCATCATCTTTTTCACTTTTTTCTTTCTTAGAATTCCTCTTTAAGTTTCAAAGTAGAGAACTAGAGATTCTTCCATGGAGATAATTGATGTGCCGCTAATTTACGGCACTTTCGACTCCTTTTTACTAAGAACAATCGTACGTTTTCAAGCAACCATTGTTGTTTTTGATGTTTTTATGTTGTATTTGTAGGAAATGAAAACAAACACGGAAACGAACGGAAATACGCGAAAAAGAACATTCTGGATAAGAGTGACGGTTCAGGTGACGGTCCGTCAAGGGTGTGACGGTCCGTCACCCAAACCGTCACACCAAGGCAGCAGCCAAGGCAGCACCACTGCCTAAGGGTGACGGTCCAGGCGACGGTCCGTCAACCCTGTGACGGTCCGTCACCCTGGCCGTCACACTTAGGCAGTCCGCGACGCGGAATCCGAGCATTTTTGGGATTGGTTTCCTAGACTCCTATAAATACCCTATGTTAGGTTTATTTTACATATCACTTTTTCAATAGTTTTTACATACATTACCCAATAATTGTAGGAGAGTTTTGAGCGATTTTTGAGAGAGGAAACGCGCTACACACGGTTTCCTTCTCTTCAATCTTGTTCTTGATTGTTCTTGGGATCTTTGTTTTTCTTGCTCTTGGATTAATTAAAGATTGTTTTCAATACATTGTAAGGATCTCTTTTCTTTATTATGAATATTGCTTTCTTTTGTTCTTCTACAAGCATGAGTAACTAAACCTCCCACAACTAGGGTTGTGGGAGCCATGGCAAACGTAGCGATATAGATTCCGGGTAGCGTTGGGTTCAATATATGTATTGTCACGTTGTTAATCATCATTATTTAACGTTTTCTAGTGGTTGCAAACATTAGAACATGCCTAGGTTTAATTTGCTTGAGTAAAGAGATTAAAACCGGGAAACTTGATTAACAACAAGGATTCGAGACTACTAACTCTCGTCTAATGATTAATGCTGTAACTAGATTAATCTACTTGATGTTTAGGATTGAAATCTAAAAAGCACATCTTTTCGAGGTCGAGAGAATAGAAAAGGAAATTTGTTTATTTGGTCGAGAGACGTTTAGACGATACCATTACTTCAATCACATCGTGACACGCATATAAAAAGAACCCGATTAAGCCTAGGATCGACATTGTTACCAACGCCATGGTAAACACTTTCCTAGTTCATTCTCCTATTGATTATCATTCATACGTTAATTGTTCGTTTTGTTTACGCATTGTTTACACAAAACCCCCCCCTTTTCCGGAAACTATTGACGACTAGTCACATACTTCACTAAAGGCTTAATCTTCACCATATTCTCTGTGGGATTCGACCCCAACCTTTGTTGGGTTCTATATTTGACTACGACCGCTTACGCTTCGTTAATTGAGGTGTAGTTTGGGCGTTATCAAAAAGTGGCGCCGTTGCCGGGGAATACGGTTGTTAATTAAGTCTGGTGTGTTTATTTGACTCTTAGTCATAATTTCCTGCTTTACGTTTATTTGTTGTTTTTGTCTTTGACAGGGTACACAGTTGTGCATGACAAGTACCCGAAGTTCGGGGGAACAAATTTTACCTTACGACCTCGAGATTGCTAGAACATTGAGGCGGAATATGGCCGCACAACTAGAGGCACCGAGGATCGCTGCAGAACTGCAGGCCCAACAAAATCTGAATGCTGGTTGTCTGCAGGATGAGATCGCAAGGAATGATGAGGATCTCGACTTAGATGGAGCTGGCGCTACGGGCGCCATTGTCGTTCCACCGCTACCGCCCGGAGCCAAGTTCAACATCACTAGCACGATGATCCAGCTGTTGAACTTGAGAGGAGTGTTCCGAGGTGTCGCTGGGGAGGATCCAAACCAGCACCTAATGAATTTCGTGGGCATATGCAAGTCGTTTGAACTACCGGGAGTGAGTCAGACAGCGATCAGGCTCAGGTTGTTTCCGTTGTCGCTGTCTGATGAGGCAGCATTGTGGTTGACGGAGCTGATCCCCGACTCTATCGCAACGTGGGGAGAGTTGAGAGGAGCTTTCCTAGAAAGGTTCTTTCCTCCCTCTCGGATGATACAGTTGAGGGACGAGATTAGCAACTTTAGGCAGCAACCGCACGAAGCACTGCACGAGACTTGGTTGCGATTCAAAAAGAAGATAACACAATGCCCGAACCATCAGTTGACCGATAACTTTTGGATGCAGACGTTCTACCGGGCACTGAATTCGGCTACCAAGCCGACGTTAGACAGCGCAGCAGGTGGTGCATTCATGGGTCTTACCTTTGTTGAGGCCACAACTACTTTGGACAGGCTCACCAAAACCAACAGGGCCTGGCACACACGAGATTCAGAGGTTGCAGCTAGCACCTATACCGTTGGTATGTCAGCAGAGCAGCGTAGGAAAGAGGAGGAGAGCGACCAAGACATGGAGCATCTGAAAACGCAGTTGGACCTACTGACCAAGCACTTGTTCTCAGGAGGTATGGAGAAGGTACAAGCGGTGGGTTCCCAAGGTATGGAGACTGAGGAGGCGAATTACTTGGGGGGTTCCAGGCCAATGGCCAGGGAAACCAAGGTCGGAACTACCAGAGAGACAACCACTATGAGAAAGATGGTTACAGAGATCGCGATCAAGGTAGCTGGAGGAATAACACCGATAGAGGTGGGTTGTATGTACCACCTGGTAATCGGGACAAAGCTGGCAATGAGGCAGGGACTTCCAAGCTAGAGAACATGATGGCGAAGATGTTGCTAAAGGTGGAATCGACTGACTCTGGGGTAAAGGCAATGAGGACTGAGTTATCAACGTTGAGTCAGGTAGTAGAGTCACATTCCACCGCAATCAAGCAATTGGAGCAGCAAGTGGGTCAGATCTCGGAATCTTTAAACCAAAGGAAGACAGGTACCTTGCCGAGTGACACGACTCATCCGAGGAATGATGCTAGCTGTATGGCGATCACCACAAGAAGCGGAAAAATATTACCGGAATCACATCCGGTAATTCAGACTCAAGGTGATGCTGCGGATGATGAATAGGCGGTAGAGGAGGAAAATCCAAAGCCCTCGGAGAAAAGCAAGGAAGCTGAAAAGCTTCCAACTATGATGCCTCGACCACCACCTCCTTTCCCACAGCGTTTGAAGAAGAAAGCTGACGATGATAAGTTCCTGAACTTCATGACCATGCTGAAGCAGATTTCAATAAATATACCACTGGTGGAAGCGCTGGAATAAATGCCCGGTTATGCCAAGTTCATGAAGGACTTGATTACAAAGAAGAGGTCGGTAAGTTATGAACCGGAAGACAACCTCCACCACTGCAGCACTATTTCTTCTAGGTCGTTAGTCGAAAAGAAGGAAGATCCAGGTGCATTTACTGTTCCCTGCACTATTGGGAAACTCAACTTCGGGAAAGCCTTGTGTGATCTGGGTGCTAGCATCAACTTGATGCCGCTAGCCGTCTATAAACAACTTGGTTTGGGAGCTCCTAAACCAACGTCCATAAGAGTGATGATGGCTGACCGTTCAGTAAAGCGACCTGTGGGAGTATTGTCTGATGTGCTAGTAAAGATCGGTAAGCTTATCTTCCCAGCTGACTTTGTGATCTTGGATTGCGAAGTGGATTTCGAAGTTCCCATAATCTTGGGACGACCATTGTTAGCCACAGCAAGAGCATTGGTCAACATGGAGAAAAACGAGCTGACCTTCCGATTGAACAATGAAATGGTCAAGTTCGATGTGTCCAAATTGATGAAGCAACCAAGTGACATGAGGGTGGTCGCGGTCATCAATGCTATTGAGGAAGTCTCTGCGGACGCGTATCTTGAGGAGAAGCAGGTTAAGGAAAGCGGTGAAAATAGATCAAGAAAACGAAAACACCGCAAGAGAATCTGCAAAGAAAGAGCGAAGAAGTTGTCACGACTAGCGATGGAGCCCAAAAAGGAAGCTGGAATGCCACACTCCATCGAGTTCTCTTGTTTTGGAGACCCTGGCGGTCTCCAACATCATTCCAGAATCTGAGTCATATCGACTTCACAGGTATTCCTTTCTCTCACAGTTTTTTGCTTTCATATGGATGCATTGGGGACAATGCATGAGTCTAAGTTGAGGGTGTTGGGAAACCTGTGAGTCACCACCGAGGGTTTTTGTTGCCGTGTTTCTTTTCCCTCCGGTGTGCTATCTAGTAGAACCGGCATGTTTAGGTTGTTATTTTAAATTTTTGTTGTTTTTAGTGTCTATAGCAAGCATCATGGCGTTTTTCTTGTTTAAAAATGAGGCCCCTTTAAAAAATTTCTGGTTTTGTACTTATGTTGAAACGATTGACTGTCTGGATCCTTGTATGTCATTGTGTGGTTATGAGTAGAATGAGTATGCTTAGGCCGAGCGGTTGTTTGATAGGTGGTAGCGATATAGTTTCTTGGTGCCAAGAGCGTGTGAGATTATTGTTATAAATTCTTACTCTGTGCATGCATCTAGAACTTGCCCGGTCTATTTTGTTAAGTTCGAAGTTTGGTTGCTTAGGAAAGGATCACATGCCCTTTTTGCGTGCAGTCCACTTAACCTAAAAGACCGTCCAAATATAAATAATCCCTTGATCCCTGTTTGAGCCAAATTAACCTTATTCTTTCAATAACCTGTCACCATTCCCGTTTAACTTTCAATCCCTATTTTGGCCCTGGTCCTTCCTTGGACATCGTGCACCTCAACACAGGCAATCAGCCTAAGTTGAGGGTGGCTACTACAGAGGTGAATGATCAGAAAAAGAGGATGGAGAAGATTGGTTTTGAATAGAATGAAAATTCGGGTGTGTGCCTAAAGAAAAAAAAAGGGAGATGAAAAAGATCGAAAAAGTAATAAAAAGAATTGTTAAAATAAAGAGGCCGCACCTGTAGCTAGAAAGAAGGAAATATCAAGGTGAATAAGGATGGACAACGTTAAGTTATGTGGTAATAAGACGTCGGTAGTTTCAAGGAGGGCTTAGTCACTAACCCCTAAATGTATCATACCTGCACCCGAAGCCTCATTACAAGCCTAAACAAGTCCTGTAGTGATCCTGAGCTGCTTTCTGAAGAACTGAAATAGAATAGTAAGGGCAAGCCTATGGTATCGCATGTGCATTGTTTGAAATCGTTTGTGAGTGTGAGCGCTTACCTAGTCCCAAATCTTGTGTGAGGGATTTGTTTGTGGTGAGGGCACCAAGATGTCTGTATTGTCTATTGATTGTTAGGATAGCTGCGCGTGTGAATGTAGAATGTTCTATCATATCGGAATGACATGTTTGGATCCTTGCAAGTTAGTGTTTCATACATTCGTGTGCTACGAGGGAGCTTGAATTAATGGATTAAGATGTGGAATGGCCATGAGTTGCTAGAGACATGAGTTCGTGTTCTTAGTTGAGTCGTTTTATTGTTTTATGTTATGTTGCTTGAGGACAAGCGAACGTTTTAAGTTGAGGGTGTTGATGTGCCGCTAATTTACGGCACTTTTGACTCCTTTTTACTAAGAACAATCGTACGTTTTCAAGCAACCATTGTTGTTTTTGATGTTTTTATGTTGTATTTGTAGGAAATAAAAACAAACACGGAAACGGACGGAAATACGTGAAAAAGAACATTCTGGATAAGAGTGACGGTTCAGGTGACGGTCCGTCAAGGGTGTGACGGTCCGTCACCCAAACCGTCACACCAAGGCAGCAGCCAAGGCAGCACCACTGCCTAAGGGTGACGGTCCAGGCGACGGTCCGTCAACCCTGTGACGGTCCAGGCGACGGTCCGTCAACCCTGTGACGGTCCGTCACCCTGGCCGTCACACTTAGGCAGTCCGCGACGCGGAATCCGAGCGTTTTTGGGATTGGTTTCCTAGACTCCTATAAATACCCTATGTTAGGTTTATTTTACATATCACTTTTCAAATAGTTTTTACATACATTACCCAATAATTGTAGGAGAGTTTTGAGCGATTTTTGAGAGAGGAAACGCGCTACACACGGTTTCCTTCTCTTCAATCTTGTTCTTGATTGTTCTTGGGATCTTTGTTTTTCTTGCTCTTGGATTAATTAAAGATTGTTTTCAATACATTGTAAGGATCTCTTTTCTTTATTATGAATATTGCTTTCTTTTGTTTTTCTACAAGCATGATTAACTAAACCTCCCACAACTAGGGTTGTGGGAGCCATGGCAAACGTAGCGATATAGATTCCGTGTAGCATTGGGTTCAATATATGTATTGTCACGTTGTTAATCATTCATTATTTAACGTTTTCTAGTGGTTGCAAACATTAGAACATGCCTAGGTTTAATTTGCTTGAGTAAAGAGATTAAAACCGGGAAACTTGATTAACAACAAGGATTCGAGACTACTAACTCTCGTCTAATGATTAATGCTGTAACTAGATTAATCTACTTGATGTTTAGGATTGAAATCTAAAAAGCACATCTTTTCGAGGTCGAGAGAATAGAAAAGGAAATTTGTTTATTTGGTCGAGAGACGTTTAGACGATACCGTTACTTCAATCACATCGTGACACGCATATAAAAAGAACCCGATTAAGCCTAGGATCGACATTGTTACCAACGCCATGGTAAACACTTCCCTAGTTCATTCTCCTATTGATTATCATTCATACGTTAATTGTTCGTTTTGTTTACGCATTGTTTACACAAAACCCCCCCTTTTCCGGAAACTATTGACGACTAGTCACATACTTCACTAAAGGCTTAATCTTCACCATATTCTCTGTGGGATTCGACCCCAACCTTTGTTGGGTTCTATATTTGACTACGACCGCTTACGCTTCGTTAATTTGAGGTGTAGTTTGGGCGTTATCAATAATGAATTGCTAAAAAATAACCTAAAATAAAAAAGTTGTAAGAAAAATGAGACCCACAAATAAAAAGATAAATAAGAAAGAGGATTAACATGATTAATGTATTAGAAATTATTTTATATTAATGAAAAGAAAGAATACTTAATTATATAATGGCCAATAAAATAGTGTCACATGTGCAATTTTATCATTTTTAGATTTTACTTCGTCTTCTTTTCACGCACCTTAAGAAAGGTGAATTCACTTTCTTTGCTATGTCATCTTCTAAGGGGGTATTAATATCACTTTACACAAAATTAGGGGTGTAATAGGTCGCTAGATTAGTTTGAGTGTGAATTTGACTTTTCGGAATAACTTCAGAATGTATTTGATGTGTTTTCTCTTACTTGATATATGTTGAAACTTATTTTATGTTATGCTAAAATTTGACATAAGAGTATTATATATTTTTTAATTTATGTTATATTTTCGATTCTAATTTATTTGCTTCAGTAGTATTGACTTGCTATTTCACATGGCATGATATTCATTTTTTAGTTAAAATTGACAGATTATTTTTGCCAAACATTTAAGTTGTTTTTATGACATTATATTTATAAATTAATCTTTTTGTAAAACATACAATCCATGATATTCTTACAAAAGTATTTTTAATTTTTATAATTAGTTAAATTAAAATATTATTAATTTAATATATATATATATATATATATATATATATATATATATATATATATTTATCAATTATTACTTATATATTAGTCAAAATATAAAATATATATATTTATTAATGAAGGTATTTTCAGACAATATGATAAATACATAATTTAATATTCTTTGTAAAAATACATATTTTGTCAAATATTAACTTTTAATATTTGATACTTATTTTTTATTTTAAAATTCAATCTAAATGAGTAATTGCACTTGAGAAATTCGACAGTACGCTTATAATTATAATGTAATAACATTATGACAAATAAACAAGTTATCATAATTACTCTATTATGTAATTATTAGGCTGTGTAATTACTATCCTAGTAATTACATCAATTCTAATTACTATGTGGATTTTCAAACAGACCCTTAAAAAGTTACATCTAAATAACAACATTTTGATGCAATGAATTAATTATTTCCTTGAATTCTTAGTGATTCATTAAGTAATTGAAGAGTCAGAAGACGATAATTACTGTATTTTAGAAAAATAATATTATCATAAATTGAATCTGTTTTGACATGAAAATAATAAGTTTGAGAAATATGAAGACACATCAAGTTGAAATATTTCTTTTTCAATCTTTTTGCTATTTAAAATTTCAATATTGAATTTTATGGTAATAGCATATTCAATTTTAATTTGTCGTTGTATCTTTAATTTTAAATATGATGTCATTTTGTTAGATTTGACTACAAAAAAAAGTGGAGTAATGAAAAAACACAAAAATAACGAAAAGATGAAAAATAATATAGTAGGTCTCATAGCTTTTACATGTTTCACTAATAATTATCTTAAAATAGAAGGAGAGAGGCAATACCTTAGTTGTCAACCCTAGAAAATTTTTACTATGAAAGAGGCACAATAAATAAAAATTGTGTGAGACTTTATGTAATGACCCTTCCGGTCATTTCCACGTTTAATTTTGAAGTCAAGCAAATCGATAAAAGATATCGTAAGACCTTTAACAAATTTTCTGAACTTTGGGTCAAATGTCTCAGGGATATTCTCTCAATATATAAAGAGTTAGAAGTCCCCCGAAATACCAAATCGAAGGTCTACGAGTCTAGTTTCCAACGCACAAAACCTCACGTCCAAATGATCTCGGAGTAAAAAGTTATGACTGTTTTACCGCGGACTGTCTGGCAGAAAATGGGTTACGAACCAGGTTGCGAATCGGGTCGGGTTAAACTCGATTTAAGCCTCAACTTCACGTTTTAAAATGCCATTGCAGTTCCGAAATAGTAATAAAACATAAGGGAGGATCCCGAGAGAATTCTTGAGTATCAAAATCGTGCGTTGGCGAATTACGAGCCTAAACTTAAGAATTTTATTAGCATCGTGCGTGTTTTTGAAAATATTTTATTTAAAAGTTGAATTTGGTAAAAACTATATTAGTATTGCCTTTTCAAAATATTTTAAAGGTTTATGAGAAATATTTTTGAAACGTTATAATTGTATATGTATTTATTTTATAAGGTTTTTATACACCGTAATATTTTATCGGAGATAATAAATTTAGTTACGTTGAAAACTATTATTATAATATAGTAGGTTTTGTTTGAAATAATTTTCTATGAATTATGGTATATTTAAAATATTATATTTATTATACCACGAATTTATGTAATACCCGAGTATGTACGTAACGGGGTAGAATTTTAAGAGGTTGCCACATCCACCCCACTGGAGGTAGAAGGGGTGGACAGCAACCCCTTATAAGTGTGATACGCTGCCACTTATTAGCCACCTTTTAACAATTAGTACTATGTAGTATAAGAATTTTAAATAGGTTTGTTGCAAAATCCAATATAGATTTATACATCTGCCAACTTTGGTATCTTTTGGGGGGAGCATTAAAGTTTCTTACAAATCCAATCCCACCTATTACTGTTTATTAAATTTCAGTCAAGTTTGATTTTGTTCGGAGTTTTTCGGAGCGGTTCAGGATTGGACATCGTCGTTCTAGCAGCTTGTCATCGGACGACAGGTAGGTTACGGTTTATTTTCCCTAGACTCCGCATATATAGAATAAAATTGTATTAATGGGCATCCTTGGATTGGATTATTAGGTTGGCACCACAGACCTCGACCGCGTTATTCATGTCCGCCTACTTTTGTTCCTCCGTTGCTTGTAGTATTTGTCGTTATATTTTATTTACCCTTGTGGTCCTGTGAGGCCTTGTTGACTCTGGAACATAGAAGGTGGGATTTTGAGAATGTCCGCGAGTCCCGGGCATAGAATTATCCTTCTAGGCTGGTTATGCTTGCTGAGTAGCTGTGGGCCTGTGCAGGGTCGATAGGTTGATTGTGAGCTGCGGGACAGCTATTGTGTGTGATCATACCATTTCCATGCATATAAAGAGGTTTTATCCGTGTTTTACTGTGGTTTTGGCTTCGGGCCTACTGGCACTATTTTCTAAATCTTGCATGGCCCGGGGGGCCCGTTTTTTATGGAAATGATTTGGAAATGGTTGATTTCACTTGTGGAGATTTTTGGGCAAGAAAGTAAAATTATGTTTAAAATCATCAGTTTTATGATTATCGCTAGACTCGGCAGGGCCGGGGTGCTAGTTGAGTTTTCTTGTACTTGAGATGATTTTTAGCCTCGGTCGGACCGAGCACCTGAGATGACTTTTTACTGTTTAGACCCGGTTACGCCCGGGCACCCTTGGAGGGGTTTTTTGAGACATTTTCCTACTACTTTAGTCCTGGACAGGGTCTGGGCATTGCATATTCGAGACTGGGTCTCCATCCTGATACCGGACTTGCTTCCGGCGACATGTTCTGATACTGAGTTTTAGTATGGGGTCTGGGACCTCCATGGACCTTGCCATCCGGGCCAGGGGCTACGGGCTGCGTGTGCCGGAGGAGGGGTATACGGTGGAGTAGAGGTATACGGGCAGTGTCCTTCCATGGAACCTACCTGCTGGGCCAGATCGGCGCCGGAGGAGGTACATACAGAGATACCACGGCACTTGAGATCTTCATGCATCATATCATTCATTGTTTGAGGCTCCACCCTTGTTTGTTGTTTGCTGATTGTACGCTCCGGTAGTATGGGATGCCAGAGGGTTTGTTTTCACTTGTTTGTGTTCCTCGGTTGTATGGGCGGCCGGAGGACTGTAGGTAGACTTTTGCTTTTTACTTGCAGAATTGTTCTCTATTATGGATAGGTATGAGATTGGTATGATTAGTTGAGTTTGATTCATGTCTCTGAGCATGCCTATTATTACTCTTTCTCTCTTCTTCTTACACTTGAGGTTACCGGTATACCGTCCATTTCGTAAACTTATTTTGTATACACTGCTGTTGCAAGGACCCCAGGTGCGTTGTTTCTTACTTTCACCTGTGCCTATGGTGTGTATATTCTGCTTACTAGCCTCACATGTGGTTATGTTGTTTTCCCTCTGGGCTAGTTCCTGTGTACCTTTCGTTGATTTCTGTGACTACTTGCTTCTATTCTGTCTATTACTGCGCTTTTATCTTATATGTGCCCAGTTGGCCTATGATACCTACTGGGTACCTTATGCTTCGCATTTGGTGCTCACCCCTACCCCCTGCATCTTTGAGTGCAGATCCTAGCGTGGGCCATCGCCGTTAGATCGCTGTGATTCGTGCTTGGAGATCTGTTGGGGACTACTTCAGACTGAGGGTGAGCTCTTGGCGATCGGAGCTTAGCTTTAGTTTATCTGTTGCTTCATGTACTCTATTACCATTCAGAGTCATCTGTATATATTCTTTTGGTTTATTTGCACTCCATGTATGTAGTTTGACTCTGTACTATGACACCAGGTCTTGGGGTTTGGTTTAGTTCCGCATAGGTATATATTTATTTCCATGTTATCTATTTTATTCGTCTTGTTCCCTTATTTGCTAGATAGTAGCCCATTACTAACTGTTCTGGGCTACGGGGGTTGGTTCACCTACCGGGGGTTGTAGGTGCCATCATGACCGAGGAATCGGGTCGTGACACTTTATTAATATTTTAACACGTGGATAGTGGGCCTACTCTTACACTTTAAATCTAAAATAAATTTTATATATATATATATATATATATAAATTTATATGATCCCAGCAGAATTGTTTAAAATAGAATAAAAATATAATTAAACTGGATTGTGAGCTCACGCATTCTCTAATATTTATTCATATCTCAAAAAGTTTTTCAGTTCTGCATATTTCTTTTTCTTTTCAAATGTGTTTCTTCTTTCTTTTTCTTTTCAAATGTGTTTCTTCTTTCTTTTTCTTTTTATCTAAAATAAAAGTTCTATCAAATGAAAATTATATCTCTGCTATGTAGATAAAAAATGTAATTTCTTTAAAGATTTGGTGTTCAATTTTGATTGAAGCTCTTGCTAATTTAAAGAAAAAAGTAGATAGACATTTGTTGCTAAAAAAAAATTAAAAAATTAGATTAAAATATTGGGTTAATCTTCTTCTGTCATTTTTATTTATCCAAATTTTGCAGGCATGAATTTTTCTTCATCTATCATGAATTATTTTTATACTATTTATATAGTTAAATTAAGAAAAAATAGTATAAATGCTTCACAAATTTAGATTTTTATAAATTTTCTTTGCATGTCATTTTCAATATCAAAATATAAAAAAGTATTTGTTGGACTAATTTTTACTGCTAAATTAAAAATATATTATTCAAAAAATAAAATCTGCAACATAATCTGCTTTAAAGATCATATTGATTTTTCTTCAGATATCTGTTTATTTAAGTCTTGATTTTGAATGCATGCTTCAGATTGTAAATTCAAATTTTGAGTTAAAAATTGGGTGAAAGTATCAACTGAATTTTCATGTAACTGCATATGATTAATTTAAAAGAAAAAAAAACAGATCAAGATTAATATATAAATATAAAAATAAACAGTGAGAAAATATTTAACTTGATAAAGAGAAATTAAATTTCAAAACTTAATCTTATAGGTTCGTGTTGTATTTGTTGTATTGAGGTTGATTGTGTACCAAAAGTCATTATCGTATTCAAAGATTGATCTCCATGTGTTAGTCCTGGTCTATTTTTGAATGCCATTTGTGATTTTTTTTGCTCACCTTTTTACTTCATTCTTTCATATTCATTTTCCTTCTTTTTTATTTTAGTTGGATCCAAAACTCGATTCTTACCCTCCGTGAAAAATTAGCAGATAAATTGAATTTGTGTTTATCTTTATTACAATTTTTATCGTATAATTCACTTTGATGTTTACTAATCTCAACTATTGCTTGATACAAATATTTTTTAATCATTTCTTTTAAGTTTTCATAATTTGTGGCTAAAGTCATAAATATCAAATGACTCTTTTATTTACCCATTTAAACGAATAGCTATAGATGATTTTGCTATATTTTTTTTTGATATACTCCTCAAATTCATTTTCAAACTTAGCATTTTAGACCATCTTTTTAAAATATATTTTTCAGGAATACAAGAAAAATTCAAATTATAGAACAACATTTTTAGTACATGACAACATAATCAATTCATGGACTCATACATCTAACAACTATAAATAATAGAATTTTAAAGAGAGTTGAACTGGATAGTTTTAGTTTGTCCATTTTCACTCTTTAAAATTGTATATTTTGTAAAACTCTTATTAATTTCTATATTGATTATTGTTTTGATTGCCTCTTGCAAAAATTCATGTTGAAATCTTGTGTAATTTTTTTTTGTGTATACACTAGCAGCATGCTTCAATATCCCACAATCTTCTATGGAGAGTTTAGGCATTTCTCAAAATTTATAATCTTCAGCGCATTTAATATCGCACATTTCAGTTGTTCGTCACTCATAATGCTTTACATACTCAGTTATACTCATCGTCTTGCATGCTATTTCAGTGAAGATTTTATTTGTGCTCTCACTTTTTTGAGTTGATTTGATGTCGGCTGAGAAAGTAGAATGACTAAATGCAGAACATCATTTTTTTCTCAAATCATATAGCTTTTGAAGCCAAGTATTACTTATACAATCTCAGACACTTATCATTTTTTGCCATACTAATTCAAATTCTGATTTTGAATTGCACCTTCATAAGAGAGTATCAAAACAAAATCAAAATGCCAACTTAAAGTAAAATTATGATATATTCTTTTGAACATTTTTGTCAATATGTCATTCACAAAGTCTATGACACGTGTCACAAAAAACTTTTTTAATGACAAAATCTCCGACAATAACTTGATCAGTGAAAATTATTTTTAATGTTTTTTCTTCTATTGTCTTAAAAAATGCTTGAAATAGCCAAACAAAAAATCAATGATCTCATTGCATAAAAATACACATCCAAAGAAAGTATTTTTTCAATGGTTATTCACACCAATAAATGAAACACAAATAATATCATATCTATTTGTACGATAATAATGTCAAAAATTATCACATCCTTAAAACACTCATAGTGCAATTTAGATATACTATCTCTCCAAAACAATTTTGCACAATCTTCCATCTTCATCAACTTGAAAAGAATAAAAGAAGTTTGAGTCCTCTGATTGTAAATGCATAAAATAATTTATCAAAGTTTGAACATCTTCACTACTAATCATATTTTTTATGTGCTTGTACAAAGTTATGAGCATCTTGTTCAATAAATCTTGCATTTTTAATTTTATTCACTTCATTCTGAAGGTATCAAATAATTTTTTGGGTATGAATACTAGCATTAATTATACAATCAAAAATATTTTTAGTAGCATTTGTGACCCTACGATCGAATTGTATGAAATGTTTCAAATTATCTTCTATTATAGGATGACTATGCACATCATTGAATTCACATACTTTTCATGTTTCATTTAAAATTTTAAATTTTATACGAGCCATACAATCACATCTATATTCTAATCTTTGCTTCTTCTTTTCTTTGAAAAAAGAAAAGCTTATCAGATTATCCTTCACAAAAATAAAAAAATAAATGTCTTGTCATCTTTTTATTTAAGTTATAAGTCTTTGTTCCTTTTTGAATATCAATTTTTTTTGTCACGGCATATAAATTATATGCATTGCATGATTTCTCTTTAGAATTAAATTTCATACTAATTTCAAAGACAAAGTTTTTGCTAATGTTATAAACATTAGTGCATGAACGTTAACGTTGAAATCTACAACAATAATTTTTAAATTATAAGTATCAAAATTTAGAAAATAAAAAAAAGGTATAGATGAAATTTATTTAATAGCGACCTCTATATATAAGAGAAATGTATTACTTTCTTGGGCAGAGGGCCCTTTGACTTGTGCATTTACCATTTTTTATTTGAACCACAATCTGTACAAAAATAATTATACCATTAAAAATTATTTTTTTAAAAAGAATTACCTTAGTATAAAGAAGTATTAATATATATTTTTTGTGATGTTATAAAATCTCTACCTAAATTATAATATTGAATATGTGATATGTAATTTTGTCACGACTCGATTTCTCAGGTCATGATGGCACCTACAACCCCCAGTAGGCGAACCAATCCCCGTAGCCTGGAACGGTTAGTAATGGGCTACTTCATAACCAAAATGCATAATAAGCAGAAATAAGCGGAAGAAGAATGTAAAAGTAGACGAAGCGGAAGTAAAACCCGAATATATACATAAAGAAAATTATATCAACCCCAAGACTTGGTATCGATAGTACAGAAGCTTCTATTAAAATACAAGTGCTAGAAGTAATAAAACACAATATAAACCCATCTCCGAAAGTACAAGGAGAAACAGTACAACAAATGAGATGTAGACAAGCCCCGATCGTCAGGCGCTCACCCTAGTCTTGAATCTCCAAAAGCTGCACGATTCTCCAACGCGATCAACGGCGAAAGCCCAACTAATATCTGCACCAGAAAGATGCAGAAGTGTAGTATGAGCACCAAAACAACGGGTACTCAGTAGGCATCATCGGCCGACTGAGCGCATATAAGCTATGAAAGCAGTAAGTAGCAGATAGTAAGAAAATGGTCACAGAAAACAATTGAGGAAGCACACGGAACTAGCACAGAGAACAGACAACCAAGAGTAATAACAAACAATGCTAGCACAAAAAATAATATACACAGAAACACAGATGTAAGAAAGAAGGACGCACCTGGGATCCTTGCAACAATAATATAAGTAAATAAAGAGAGAGAGAGAGTTGATAAAGTGGAAGTATACCAGTAACCTCAAGTAAAAGGAAAAGAAGGAAAGCAATCTAACATACTCAAGATGGAATCAATAAGCATAAGGAAACCATAACACCAAACCAACTTCAAGATAGCATAAACAGGAATCCACCTCACAAGTACAACCCTAGGATGGAATAACTAACCCACAATAAACGAGAAATACTACTCAAATCCTGATAAGAATGAAACCAGAAACTCACAATCTGGTCAGAAAGCCACACAAAAGTGCCTCAATAAGATAGGAATCCTTAGCCCTTCAATACTCAAGCCTAAACTCGGAGCCTCAACACGCTAATAATCGCTAAATCACCAAGAAATAAGGACCATAACCAACTCTATGAAATGATAGAAGTAATATAATCTACCTACAGTCCCAACGGCCGCCCATACAATCGAGGAACGCAATCAAGTGAAAACAAACCCTCCGGCCACCCATACAACAGGAGCGTACACTGAACACACAACAAACAAGGGTGGAATCCGAGTGAAATATGCATGATGATGATAATGATGTGAATATAACTGGTGTGTTCCCCCTCAGGTACCTCACGAGCCCATATAGAGGCGGGACCCATGGAAGAACTCTACTCGTGTAACTTTACTCAGCCGTACACCCCTCCTCCTAGCGCGTGTGTCGGCCCGTAGCCAGTTTCCCAGGAACGAAAGATCCATGGAGGTCTACCCCTCGACCATATACAAAACCGCGTAATCTCAAGTATAGCTCAATACTCAAAATCTCGTAGTACATGCCCGGCTTCAACCCGGGTCTAAAACAGTAGTAGTAATCACAAATATCCTCTCAAAGGGTGCCCTACGTACACTCGGGTCTAAATCAGTGATAAAAATCTCAATAACCCCCCTTAAAGGGTGCCCAGAGCGTATCCGGGTCTAAATCAATAATATAATCAAGTCTGGTGCTCTGCCAAGCAGAGCCTAGTATCAGTAGGAAAACCCAGTGTGAAATCATCCAAAATCCCATTTCCATCAACAAGTATACCAAAAATGGCCCCCCGAGGCCATGCATGTTTAGGAAAATTGTCTATAGTGGCTCACAGCCAAAACTGAAGTAAAACATGCAGGGAAAACCTCTTTCGTGTATGATATGCTCGCACGCAAATATAAATTAGCCCAATGGCTCACAAACATTCCTACCGGCCCTGCACAGGCTCCACAATCACTCAGAAGACATAACCAACCTAAAAGGATATCTCTATGTCCGGGACTCACGGACATTCCCAAATCACCCACCGTCTATATTCCAGAGTCAATATAAGACCACACAGGACCACAAGGGTGATATATAATCCTAAACGAATACTACAATCAGCGTATGAAATAAACGGACAGAAAAGGCGAACAAGGTATGGGGTACCAACCTATAACAACCCACCTAAGGATGCTAATTAATGCAGTTATAGCCTATATACGCAGAGTCTAGATAGGAAAGCCATAACCTACCTGTCGTCCGACGACTAGCTGCAAGAACGACGGTGTCCAAGCTCGAACTGTTCCGGAAAGCTTCAATTCGCAAAACTAATATCAAAACAGTAATCTACACGTCAAAACAAGACTAATGCTACCCATAATGCCATAAACATACCCGGGTTGAAATTCGGGTCACAAATGGGCTCGTGGGCCCCACAACCCAAAATCAGAAACAAAAAACACCAACGTGTTCCTTACCTTTCCGGGAGCACATGCTCAAAATTTGAGGGGAAACGAACAACAATTGGGGCGCAAAACAACCCGCTCAAGCCAAGAATTAAAGAGGAATTTCAAGGAATAAATCCAGAGTTTGGGCAAGAGAGCTTACCACAATGCGGGAAATCACACCAAGGAGGTAAAATGAGCGAGCTCAAGATCATGCAAATCACAACGCGGCAGATTCTACAAGAATCCCAAGCTTTTGGGCATAAGAAACAATGGAGGATTTTAAAGAAAACAAGAGAAGAAAAGGTTCGGGGAAGAAGACTTACCAAGTGACAAGGAACCACAAATTATCGAAGAACAATGATTTCCCGAAGCTAGAAAATGATTTGGATCAGTTTAGGGAGTGTTTTTGGTGTTTTAGAGTTGAGGGAATGAAGAAACATGGATGGAAAATCATTGGGGATCAGCTTCAATAGCTGATGAAAATTACTCTTCGCGAACGCGGCTAAGGCGTCGCCTTCGCGAAGAGCAAAAAAGGTGGCTGGTCAAATGGCCTTCGCAAATGCGGCCAACCCTTCACGAACGCAAAGAACAAAGATGGGGTGGCTGGAAATTGCTCTTCATGAATGCGTCCACCTCTCCGCGAACGCAATGAAGAAAAAGGCCCATGACAACAACCAACTGTCAAGGGCAGATTTTCACACTTTAGGCCCCCGGGAACACATTCGGGGTCCCGCGAACACAAACGACCAGAGCTATTCGACTAGAAACGGCATTCCTGATCCAATGGAATGGATGAAAATCCCATCGGAGTTTAATTTAATAAAAAGAGGGTCCCACTCCCAAAATTAACCTTTAGCCAACTATTTCCAAAATGAAACTCAATGGCCGAAAACAAGTCTAGAAGCCTCGGGACCCGAACCAATGGTCCCCCTAGCCTTAACTCGACATTCTAGAGCTAATGACACTGACAAAATTTCCATCCGAGGTTGTCTTCTCAGAATGTTGACCAAAGTCAACTAAATAAGCCCAATTGGCGTGAAAACACAAAATGATAGAGAGAATTCCAAGCTGAAAAGCTCCCGGATCCCGACCAAAGGTCCCTCTAGACCAAAGTCCACGCTCCAAAGCTAACGGAACTGTCAAAATTTGATTCTGAGCATGTTCACCAAGAATGTTGACTGAAGTCAACGATTTCAAAGGCTTAAAGCTCTAAAACCAGGAATGGACAAAAATACCAATCAGGCAGCCCAGGCACCAAACTACCGGTCCCAGCAAGCTATAAATGACTTGGGGCCGCTACAAGCAAGCTCTAACAGTACAAGAAAGGCAAAAATGTGTAAATGACCGGAAGAGTCATTACATCATCCACTACTAAAAAGACTTTCGTCTTCGAAAGTCAAGAAAGAAGGAAAGACTAGAGATTAAAAGAACAAAAGATACAAAGCCCGCACTACTCTCTAGGACAACCCAGATAGCCTCCTCGATCGGAGGGCACCCTACAGAACCAACGAATGCAACCAAGCCTAAAACTCATTACTATCCAAGTTAGATTCCAAACTCAACTCTAAAACTCCAAGGGACTGCCAACCCAAATTGAACCTCGAGAATCTCAACCGGTAAGCATTGAAACCACACCGAAAATAGAGAAGCAAGACGATCAACGCACAGAACTCAAATCTTCAAAACCACAACCAAGTTTGCTAGAAAAGCCCACAACCAAAACTCTAACTCATGAACCTGCCGATTCCACAAAACCCTTCATTCTGAACCGAATCCTTTTGTACCATCAACAAGAAGCTTCATAAAAGTTAAACACTCAAGCAACTCTCGAAACATCAACTGACACACCGAAGATCCATAGTTCCCGCTTATACTCTACCACAGACGAATTTACCTTTTATACTCAAGTGCTATCCAAGTCAAGCTATAGTCTACTAACTTTTGCCATCTAAGATAACAACCCGTAGCAGATCCTCGAAAACTGGAGTTACCTGACCCGACTGACCATCAAGCAACGGAATAACACTTTTTGCTAACATCAAACTCGCTAATTGAACCTAACTGATCAACCCATCTGAATTCGACTGAAGTCCGCACACCAAAGTTAGGAAAGCCATGTATGAACACCCTGTGTTGACGGAGAAACTTCCAAACTGTAGAACAAACCCAACTGCTGCACCTTGCCGAGTCTGAGTCAACTGGAAGCGAATGAACCAGGGCAACCTGCTCAAAAGACCCTAACCAAAATGAATCCTCTTCAAGGGCTGTGGTAAGCCTACCGCGAAGCCCGTAACCATCACTAAGCTCCAAACTCTAAGAAGTTACTGCTGCTACTCTGAATGCTCGAACACCACTCGGATTTTAAATTGCCTTATCAATCTCACCTCGGGAGGAGTCTATCATGGCAGTAATATCAAGTCAAAATACCCCGAAGGCAAAGGAAATGTGCCTAGGGTTCAAAGTTGTCATCTAGATATAGAATTCCTGCATATACCCTCAACTCACCCCTTTGGCTCGAATCAACCGCTCTACTGTATCGGCACATAAACGAACCATCTTGAAGCACATAACATACCAAACTCCTAGTCCATACTGGCCGAGTGTAAATAATTTTGGAACCTCATAAATAAAAGACAAACCCTGAAGACCCAACTAAACAAGCATTTCAAATTCCCGACAAATGAATGGTGACCCCCAATCTCTACGTATCATAGGAAATCAAAATAGTCTCAACTCGCACAACCTGATCACATCTAGCATACACCACTACTGAATCTCAAACTTATGCCGCCGAGTCTGCCCAACCATGGTAGAAGGAACCTTATACTAACTAGAGCACCGCCAAAATCTGGAATGTCCAGCCTAACTCAAAGGTTAGCCAAGGACTAGGTGTCCAAGACCAACTGTCACTACACAACTGAAATGGGGAAGCTAAGTTGTCTGACCTCATTGCCTTCCAACCCAAGAAGCTGCAACCGAGAAGAACCAACCAAGAACCACCCGGAGTAGTTTGCTAGCCTATGCTTTTAAAACCCAATCCTGATTTACTAACCACTGCCTCTGTCGAACCCATATACTGCCAACGAACCCTTAGGAACCAAAGCCAACTAGGCTAGAATATGCAAGTTTCCAAAAACCACAGCTGCTACTGAAATCTCAAACCAAACGAAGTAAAACCATCGCAATATGTAGTCGGTCGAATCAAGTCACCAACCCACAATCCAAAGCAATCTCTCAACCGTCACCTCATTCAGCTACTAGAACACACAACCACGAACAATGAGTCATCTCCCTGCTTTTTCAACTAAACAAAACCCTTCCGTAGCACATACCGAACCTTACAATCTTTTATCACATAAGAATCTGGGGCCATTTCCTTAGCTCTCATACTTGTATTGTCAAAACTTAACAAGGCAGGAGAAGAATGGTCTGGATGCCCGACTTACCCAAAATGCTACGGATACATCTCAACCACGAGGCCATGATCAATACTTAGTCAAAGATACTGAAGCCAAAACTCTCGATCATGATGCCATAATCAAACTCAATTCTATCAACCAGAACAGGGGAGAGCAAGAAAGGAATTCAACCAGACTTAGAACAAAAGGAAACGACGGAAACCAACCAACCCTGCTAACTTACCAAGCCAAACGAATAAGGAAGGTTGATTTTGATCACCAGAGAAAAGCAACACCAACCAATTCTCAATAGCATAACCAACACCTCTCATCTCAAGATAAAAGCTCAACATCAGCGTAACTATCGGTAACACCAAACCAAAATAAGAACCTCTAGCCACGCTAGATAACAACCTAAGAAATCAACCATCTAGGACCGCTCAAAAGGGAAGACTTAGCACAAGTCTAGAGCCACAATGAAACATAAAACAAACCCAACCAAAAACAGACTAACAAGAACTACCCACTGTTTTCGAGGGTTTTTAGACAAAAATGATTTTCAACTTTAAAAATTATTTCGAAACTAAATTAAATTTCAAAACAACTTTTAGAAAAAAGAGTCAGAGTCGCCACTTAATTAATTAAAGGGAAATTAAGAAAATCTTTAAAAATTTCTAAAATCTAAAACAGATAAAGATTTTAAAAATAAAGAGATTATGGGTAAGAGGTTCATATTAATACTCTTGGAAGGGTGTTAAGGCACCAAGAGTATCCGCTAACTCACGGTTATCCGAAGATTTAAAACTAACTATTTTGACTAACTTTGGAAAATATTTATCAAGTATTTTGAAATAACAATTTTGGTTGGGAAAGTGAGAAAAGATCTTTTAGGATACAATTTATTTCTTCAAAATACACTACAGTGAGAAATTCATCTTTTTGCTAAATGTTAAAACCCAGGTTAAGACTTCTAGAAAATAACGAAAAGATAATGATCAAATTCTCATTTAGTCATTTAGACAAACGTTCAAGTAAGGAATAAAACTAGCCTCAAGAAATATTATTTAACTAAATGAAATTGTCAAACCATAAAGAGAGTAGCAATTCTTTTAGGGGATTCAACTAAGTAAAAAAAAAAGGTTAGAATTATTCACAAACAATTAACATAAATGAATTACAAGTAATTTAGAGAAAAGTTCAGATTTGGGCCCCTTTTGGCCCACTTGAAAGCTGTCCAGATTTGGACTCCAAAATTAATGGACTTTAGTCCATTTTCTAGCTTGTATATCATCTGTATATCGCAGTTCCTTTTCTTTGCGTTTTCTGGTATACACACTATATATCAGTGTATATCATGTCTATATCCTTCTACTTTCCTAATACACCATGTGTTGGTGTATATCAGCTGCCTTTTTGCATACTTCTTTTGTATATTACCTATATATCAGCCTCCTTATTCATATACCGGTGTATATCAGTCCACTTGGGACTTGATTGAGGCTTGACTCGATGACATTGGGATTAAGCCAGCCCAACAGGAAGATGCAGATGACTTAAGAGTCCACGAGGGCTCATTCGAGGAGTTCATGCAAAAAGGAGATAAATTAAACGGATTAGCACGCAATCACGATGATTGTCTAGTAATTTAAACACAGATACACACAAAAATGACTTTAAACAACTATGACCCCAGTGGATCACAACCAAATGAAACACTTCAGATAATCAATTAGAGGAAAAATCAAAAAGGGCATTTTCAGAATATCTCCCAGAGCCTATCAATCAAGATGATAAAGGGACAAGTTCAGCCGAATACATTTTTAAGTACATTTATCATGACCAAAAAGGAGTCATAGAATTTAGTCATGCTCTAACATACTCTATTTTGTCATAAACAAATCAAATGCAACACATTTTACAAGACTAGGCAGATTACTACTCACATCATATTAATACGCGGCCTAATAAACTAGTCGAAGTAGGACTCAACTTATTCATGTACTTGACTCTTTAATCTAACAAACGAAAAATAAGATGAAAAACTTCTCAATTTGAAACCTTCAAAATTGATCACAAGCTAAAGATTGCTCTGTTATGTGCCAAGATTGTCTTTTGAGTGGATCAACCAACATGAACTCTTTTAGAATTAGGGGAAGGAAAAACAACTAATAGATTTGCAATTATCAAGATGAAAGGATTTGTAATAAAAATCAAACTTTTAAAAATAGAAATTGACTACAAATCAAACTTAAGCGATTTTCAGATTGATGACTCTCATAGCTAACAAAATACAAAAAACAACTAATGGAGGCTTCACATGTCCCTCCCATACCACATATAAGAAAGAAAGAGCAGCCATGACATTTTTCTAATTCAAATGATTGTATAGCAATGTTGTTCAGCCCAGACGACAATTTTAAACCTAAAAAAAACTACTGAAACAAAAGTGAGCATGAACACAGACCACTCATTTTGGAACCATTAGCAACAGGGGAGGAACAATGGGGAACTTTAGGTCTTAGGAGCACCTGGGAGAAGCCAAACCTGTTGGTTCGAAGCTTCTCCCGAGCTCAACAGTTCCCTAAAGCTCAACCCACCATTCCTCTCAATCAGCCCAGAAACAACGTTCAATCAAACAAAATGACAACATACAACAAAATCACAACAGCTAATCTACTGATAACAAGGTTCAATTATTAACTCAAAACAATAGTCAACACATTCAAATCTCTTACAATCAGCTACTCACAACAAGAACTAGAAAAACAAAAATAAAATGAAAAGAATGAGACGTTTACCTTTTTCCGGGCAGCGACTGAGACGACGAGTTGAGTTTTCGACGACTTTTCGATGAATTGATGTTGTTAGCTTCTAAACATCAACGAAGAGAATCAAAAAATCTCTGAGAAATTTAGTAAACCAGTATGCTTTTCGCTTTGTCTCAGCTTGAATTCTTAGGTTTCCCCAAAAATCGGAGTAAAGGACTCTCCAAGATCTTTGCTACCCAAAAACTCCTCCTCTACAGTGAAGATGAAGGTGGGTATTTATAGGGAAAACTAGAGATGAAATTAGGGGGAAAAACATTTGGGAATTTTGGTAAAGGGTTAGAGAATTTTGAAATTCAAAAACCCAAATCCTTCAGATGCTTACACGTCGGTACCTTTGAGGTACGAAATTGATCATCCGTCGATGATTTGAGAGAAATTCGCCGCATCTTATGGAGAGGAACGTTTGAGAGGCCACCTGTGAGCATCTGGATATTTCTAGAACATGGAAAGCTCACTATTTTCGTACGAACAAACAGCGATAGGAAATTTTAACGGAGGGGTAACGATTTTAGGGAATTTGGGGAAGATTGGGTGTCATTTAGCACTGATCTCATCGTCGTTTGGAGCGGAGTTTGGACGGAGTTAGGCACTGGGTTTGTTGTTTGTCTGTTTGTTGAGAGAAGAAGATAAGCAAGGGGTCGTTTGTTTGCTGTGTTAGAGAGGAGAAAAGAAGAGTCTAGTGATGAGCTTGGGCCGGGTCAAAGGAAATGGAATTGGGCCAGGGGAATATGGAGTGGGTTGGGGCAGATTTTGAAATTGGATGGCCCAAATGGCTGAAGCAAAGGCTGATGAAGGGCCATTTAAATAATGGCCACATTTGCAAAATGTGGCAATCAATCTTTGGGAAATAGCCAAATTGAGAGTAGATTGATGAAATCGGCTAGGATTTAAATAGTTCTAGGGATTTAGGCTAGAACCGGAATAAGGACGAATGTATTAAAATCAACCTCAAGCTTTAATGAGTTTAAACAATTCAAAATACTTATTGTATTTAACACATGATTACCTCTTTTAACAATTACAAAATTAATTTGTTCAATTAATCTCTCATTTAAATTAATTTAGAGGAAAATCAAACGTTTAATCTTTTAAAAGGTTTTTCTTATGAAATTAAACTTTAAAATAGTTCTTTAAGTAAACTTATATAAATTCCACATAATTAAATATGAAAGATATAAATTGTTACTCAGAACTATTATAAAGCTGATTTGAAAATATTTTATCCCCTTTTTCCAAAAATAATTATTTTAAAAATTGTTTAAAATTTAAAAAGGCTCAAGATTAATTCGTAATGTGGAGGGTAAAAATTAGGTGTCAATAATTGCCCCTCCCTTTGGGTAGGGTGAGTGTAATGAACCCTGGGCAAAGGGAATTGACGTTCCCAATTTTATCCGACCACAGATTCATCTTCGGGAAGCGGTTGGTTCTAGCATGAATTTTAAGGAATTATGGCCGAACTCTAGTCTAGAGTTTCCTACATATCTCAGGTTACATGAGAATTCAAGCCACTTGTAGTTCAAGACGCTTGATTTTACGCACGATTTTTAGAGAATTTCAAACTATTCCGGTTTCAGAGCACGGGGAGACCGGAAAGCTGGGGAGTAAGAGGATTGGGGGGAGTTTGGAATGCAGCCGAGTTTTCAACATAGAGCCCACCTACATATCCAGAGACTCAGGGAATCAGGTTGCTTGTAGTTCGACTCAATCGGATGAAAAGGTAATCTCTTATGCTAAGATAACCTTTGTGGTTTAAGGCGAATGACAAAGGAATTGAGTTACGGAAAAAGGCTTGCAACATCTCAACTATGAATGTGGGATCCTTCACACCCATAAATAAGAACTTACATGGACATAATTTCCAAAGCTCCAGGTGTATTGTCACCCGGAATTGAAAGAGAAGGGATGTTGCTTCCAGTGTGAGTTTAGAAAATACTCTGGAGGCGAAGCTAAAACTGAAAATATGAAAAATACCCACATGCCTTCTGATAGGGGTGTGGTTTTATTGAAGTGGAAGTCGATCATCAACTCGCGTCCAAAGAGTTTGATACTCCTATTCAGACTATGTCCCAGTTCGCTGCTAAGAAAAAGTTCCACGTTGTGATGCATCCTTTTCGGCGTAGTCCGCACCTGTGGTTTTGTTTTGAGAATTTCATCCTTATAGGATGCTCTCGACAATATCTCAAAACAAAATTGTTAGTGGTAACGTAATTCCACTTGGAGAGATAGTTTCATTGTCAAACCTTGTCCTTAGATTACGTACGAATTCCGTGTTGTGACGTCCTTTTGATGTGTTTTGTACCTGTTGTTATGATTCAAGATTTTTATCCTCTCGGATGCTTTCAGCAATATTTTGAAACAATATCGTTAGTGGTAAAAGTAGTTTGATAGGAGAGATAGCTTTTGTACCTCATTTTCGCATATGTTGTTTCTTGAAAAAGATGACATCTTTTCCTGTCCCTGTCTTAGGAAATAACAATTTCCATGACAATTTGATATGATAGCCTTCGTAGCCATCAGATAGGATTGCCGTTGTGGCGATTGGACATGATGATCTTTGAATATGACGACCTTCGTAGCCGTTGTGATATAATGGTCCTCGTAACAATTTGTAGCATTCTTTTGATATGATATGACGCCCCTTTCAGCTATCGACAGTGATGCCTTGCATAGACCTCATGTAAGTCTTGCACGTTATCCATATCGATGCAATTTATAGATATCCTTTCATATGTCATCCTCTTTCAGTTTTGATGAACGTCAACCTCGTTCAGTTTTGACTTGAAGGGATACCTTTAGATTCGATGCATATCATCCCCTTTCGGTGTTGACATAAATTATAGACATCCATCTATATGTCATCCTCTTTCAGTTTTGACTTTGAAAAGATATCTTTGGCCTAGATGCACATTATATTCGGTATTGGCATGACTTATAGACATCCTTCCATACGTCATCCTCTTGTAGTTTTGACTTTGAACGGATATCTTTGGACTGGATGCATATCATCCCCATTCGGTATTGACATGACTTATAGACATCTTTTCATACGTCATCCTCTTGCAGTTTTGACTTTGAACGAATATCTTTGGCCAGGATGTATATCATTCCCATTCGGTATTGACATGACTTATAGACATCCTTCCATACGTCATCCTCTTGCAGTTTTGACTTTGAACGGATATCTTTGGCCTAGATGAACATCATCCCCATTCTGTATTGACTTGACTTATAGACATCCTTCCATACGTCATCCTCTTGTAGTTTTGACTTTGAACGGATATCTTTGGCCTAGATGCACATCATCCTCATTCGGTATTGACATGACTTATAAACACCAATCTATACGTCATCCTCTTGTAGTTTTGACGAGCGCCAACCTCTTTCAGTTTTGTCTTGAATGGATATCTTTGGCCTCGATGCATATCATCCCCATTCGGTATTGACATGACTTATAGACATTCTTCCATACGACATCCTCTTGCAGTTTTGACTTTGAACGGATATCTTTGGCCTAGATGCACATCATCCCCATTCAATATTGACATGACTTATAGACACCCATCTATACATCATCCTCTTGCAGTTTTGACGAGCGCCAACCTCTTTCAGTTTTGGCTTGAATGGACATCTTATGGCCTTCACGCTTGGTCCTTACATCAAGAATAAGCATGCAGCATTTCTCATGATAGTTGAAGAGAACATTACCCTTAATGAGGTATTGGTCCTGTTGAAGCCTTTCGCCTGTATCTGCACTTAAAACAAATGATCAGTAGTCACAATGTCGCCTTTTGCTAGCGACTAAAGTCAAAACCTCAAGGAAAGCTTAAGAAAAACATTCATAGAAAAGATAGATGACTTTGTTTGCAAATATCATCCTCTTTTCGAGGTGGTAGACAAACAAGAGGTCATATAACTAAATGATTGAACCCCATCTCTGGGAGCAATTATAAATACTGCCTTTGAACATGTTCATTGTGATCCATGATTTGCTGGAGATTTTGAGGAGGATGTCAATGCTTCTCCCTTATTCGATGATCTCTTTGATCACTTCGTTATCATGTTGACTTTCTCGTGCGTACCTGTGCTTAGGGTAAATAATTAGTAGACAAGGTATCACTTCTGTTAGCGATTATAGTCAAACTTGGAAAAGCTTTAAAGAAAGCATTTGCAACATAAATCGAATGTCCTTGTTTGTTAACATTCTCCTTTTTTTGAGGTAAAATGGTTAGGCTAGAGGTATTTTCGATTGTAAAGAAATAGTTGAACCCTGGCTCTGGGCACAACTACAAATACCATTCTTGAACATAGCATGTTCATTGTGATTCATGACTTGTTGAGAATTTGAGGTGGACGTTGCCATTCTCTCCTTATCCGATGATTCCTGCATTCACAGAAACATTATCAGTTTTGGACAGTTTTGTTGCCTTGGTCTCTTCCCAATCATCTTGGCTCTTTCTTGTTGATTTTGGGCCTTCATCTTTGTTGTATTCTTTCAAATAAATGAATACATTGAATAATTAAAACCCTTCGCTAATCCTTCATTGATCTTAGGATAATCTGCATCCACAGAAAAATTATTAGTTTTGGTGAAACTGATCTGTGTTGACCTCCTTTGATCGTCGGCTCCTGTCTGGCTATCTCTGGGTGCTTATCATATTTAGGCGTCTGGATTGATTCCCCGATTCACGGTAGATCTTTTTTAAAGAGTAGTTTTGATATAAAGATTTTTCAACTAAGTTTGAAAAATAATGATTTTGAGGAATGATTTGGAGAAGGTCTCTGCCAATTTTGTCATGTCATACACTAGCTTCGTGAACACGTCCATTGTTCGAGGCCTTGGCACGTTTGACACCTTTCTGGAGAGCCCTTAGATATTCTTCAGCATCGTAGCTGGGGAGTTTGAAAATGGACTTTGAGAAATCTGTCGTAGTTGGAGATTAATCCTCTTGGACTTTGTTGCAGCTGAGATTTGACTTTGATCTTTTAGTGCTGAGGAATTCTCAAAGTTTTGTCTTTGAATTCTTGAATAAAGCTTTATTAAAATTTTGAGGTTCTCCTCAAAATTTCTGCCCCAGTTGAAGGTTTTGTGACGAACCTTGTACCGTTGATAAGGGGTTTGACACTCTGTGGGGATCTTGAGGTTCTTTCTCGAAAATCCATTTTGGTTACACTCTTTGGCATAACATGTATTCTGACTTATTGAAGAATGATCTCTGCCTTTTGAATTTTCGAGATTCCTTTCTCAAAAATTTTTGCCCCAGTTTCCATTTCCTGGGATGGTATGACCGAGTTGTTATGGCACCTACGTATCCCGTTGAAACAGGAATCAGGTCAAATGTAGTTTCCCTAATCGTAGTGGGAGAAAATTGGAAATAAATATAGAGGTGACCGAAGCCAACAAAGGCCGCCTACGTATCTCATTCTTGAGAAATCAGGTCATCACGTAGTTCAAGATAGGAAAGGAAAAGATAGATTTTTCTAAGGGGTTGACCAAAGCTGACACAGGCCGCCTACGTATCTCATTCTTGAGAATTCAGGTCAAACGTAGTTCGTAGAAAGAGGATAGGGTATTTTGAAGCTATTACAAAGCATAAGAACGATTACAAATAAAGAGTGCGATTACAGGAAAATAAATAAAGGAAAAACCATCTTCAAATATAGCTTCTGAGTTGATTGATTGTGGCCGCTCTTGACCATTTAGCTCTGACAAGATCAAAACATTTCCGGATGATGTCTTCATCACTTAGGAGCAAACTTTTACCACATACTTATCTTAATGGGGGGAGAATATATTCTAACATCAATTGTTCTTCCTTCTGGATTGAATTTTGAATTGACCGATAGCGTATCATCGTAGGTTCAAGAGAATACATCAATGTATTACTCGAGCAGATTGATAAGCTCTCTCCTTTGTGCTTTCGACAAAAAACACTAGTCCAGAATTCTTTGACTCAGTTGTTATCTTCACAATTTGCCAATTCGATTTTCTTCTGAATTGGGTTTCTTGCGATTCTCAAGTTGCATCAACTCTTTCGTTAAATATTCTGAAATTGCGATATCTTCACCATATTCTTCAAGTTCATCACCATCTACCTCAATTTGTTCATTTATCTCATGACATGGCATTAGCAGGTTTTAAAATTATTTTTACTAAAATCACATTTAAACAAGGTTAGATAGTAATATAAAAGCAGTTGGTTTTTAAAATAGGGGAGGCTTTAATTGAATATTTAAATACATGAACTTTGGATGTGACTCACATAAACGTGAGTCCCTTGCCTTTTGAAAACATAACGAAGGAAGTAAAGACATGATGAGGAAAATAAGACATAAAAGGTGGGTCTCGGGCCTCATTCGAACCATCACCAATTTAGAAATCAAAGATTTATCTTTTCTCTACAGAGACAAGCGGGGAATCACGATCGGAGTAGATGTCCAATTGTGCAACTGTTCTCCTGGATTAGTGTCCCGTATTTCCATCTCCTTGGTGTATTCTTCCAGAACCATGTCACCTCCAATCCCTTTCCCTCGATCGTTGCTTTCATTCCATGCTTGAACGGGAAAAGACTGGTATGTAAGAGGTGGCTCTTGATCGATCCTCTGCTTGACCAGGTAGTCAAAATCAAACTTGGGAGACTTCTCAAGAAATGCTCGATGGGGTGAGATCATTACCATAAACTTAGATTTCTTGCTTATACTTTGAGAGGCCATAACATTTTCAATCGTGTCGGGACTTTCTTGGGTTATGTCTTTACTTATGAGCCACTCTTCATCAGTCACAATCATATTTATAGTCACTCCTCCAAAGTTTGGCAGGGGATTGGTGTTAACATTAGGCACGACCTTCTAGAGAGTAATGACCTCCTGATCGATTAGGTTCTGAATTTGATGCTTCAAATTTAGACAATCTTCAGTGGTATATCCGACACTCCTTGAATGATATGCGCAATGCCAATCAGGTTTAAAGTATTTAGATGCTGGATTAGCAGGCTTTGGTTCGATGGGCTGAATTAGTCCAACTGCTTTCAGTCTCTCAAAGAGTTGAGTTCAGCTTTCAGCTAATGGAGTAAAGACTCGGAGAGGTTTTGTCTCATAATTTTGACGGGGAGGGTTATAATGATTTTGACGGTTCAAAGATGGTGTTTGGTAGTTTGGTTGAACATAAAAATTATGATGAGAATTTTGCGAAGCTGTGGGGTAACTCTTTAATGGTGAGGTTTTTCTGGGGCTGGATCTGGAGGATTTCTTTGATTTCATGCCTGGGCTGAAGAAAACAGAAGACACCTCTTCTCCCTTCTTTCTTGTGAATCCTGGAGACTCTGGCTGTGTAGAGATCTTGGTGATTTTTCCAGTCCTAAGACCTTCTTCGACTATCTCACCAATTTTGACTAAGTTAGCAAACTTCGCACTGACCGCAAATATCATCTTGTCATAGAATTCTGATTCTTGAGCACGCATAAATACCACGACACTTTCTTCTTTAGTCATAGGAGTCTGGACTCTCGCTGCCTCCTTTCTCCACCGGTAGGCATATTCACGGAAGTGCTCATTGGATTATTGCTTGATACGATTTAAAGAATACCTGTCTGGGACAACCTCCATGTTGTAGGCAAATCTTCCAGCAAAATCTTTGGCTAGCATACTCCATTTGGACCACTTTTTCTGATCTTGCGAAGTAAACCATTCTAGTGCTTCGCTGCTTAGACTCCTACTGAAGAGTCTCATTAGTAGCACTTCATTTTTACCTTCTCCCACTATTTGGTCACAATAACTCCTCAAATGGACTGTGGGATTTCCAACACCATTAAACATTTCAAATTTTGGGATTTTGAATCCTTCGGCAGACTCAAATCTGGATAAATGCAAAGATTATCATAACTGTATTTTTCTTTGTCGGAGGAACTCCGTGATTCCTTGATCTTGGAGATCTCCTATTTCATTAGCATTATATCCTTAGCGCTCCTATCATCCACAACTTTCAATTCCCCTTCCTTTCCCTCGTAATGGTCGGGCTTGGATTTATCTGGGAAGGTAGGATAGATTTCAAGTGTTGTGGCATAAAAAGTAGCGGTTGGCACAGTTTGGATAGGTGGTGGGTGCTGTACATCTGGAGTGACATTTTGGTATGTGGGGGTACAGTTTTATGGATTGCTGGCATTTGGAATAATGGTGGGAGGGATATTCCGAGAGTTGAAGGCATTTGGAGGAGTATTCTGGTAGTTAGAAGGGAGATTATGTGGGTTGTATGCATTTGGAGGAGTATTCTGATAGTTAGAAGGGAGATTATGTGGATTGTATGCATTTGGATTGGTGTTTTGGTTAGTATGCTTAGTATGTGGAGCATGAACTTGGTATGATAAGCCAAATTGAGGTGGGTTTTTGGAGATGGAATCTGTGAGAGGTCGTGGAATGGAAGAAGATTGATGGTTTTCGACGTTGAGAGAGTTATGAGGAGGAAGATGGATCAGAGGCCTCATTTCGCTAGGAATTCTGGTGAATTCTCTGTTCAGTTGTATTTCTTTCCTCATCTCAGCCATTTGTTGTAGTATTTGCACCATTTGTGCGCTTTGATCCATTCTGATTGGTTCCACTATGGCTACGTTTGTCAACCTAGTATCCTCAGTATTGTCAGTCATTTTCTGTTTTCTTTTATCAAGCTACGGTCAAGGGAGAATTCTACTCGCGAAGTAAGGATGCTCAACTAGTTTTTCAACACATACTAGTTTCTTAACTTCTACCTGATAAGAGAAAAATAACTCAAAACATAACCATGTTAGATTTTGGTTATGATAAACAACGCAAGATATTCGACAGAAGGTAATCAAACAAGTATTCTTTGCTTAAAGGTAAATTAATCCACGGGTGGATTTTGATAGGAGTGTATCGAACGGACAGGAATTTGTTCGTTGATTTTTAGGGTAACTGATTTGCTAGAAAGGTCGGCTTGTTTTGATCGACTCTTCTTTACTTGTCCTCTTACACCTTTTATCGATGGTCGTTGATGTCAATAAGGCAAGATTTTCAAATTTTTGAAAAATAATTTTTTTCAAAGATAGGGGATGAGCCTCGAAAGAGTTGTCCACTTTTTTTTCCCGAATATGGTAAGCTAACCCTCCAAAGAGATAGGAACAAGATTTTGAGGAGTTTCTAAGAAGTTTGAATTTTCTGAGAAACTAAAAAAAATTGAGGAATCGTTTGGTCGAACTTTGTATTGTGGACTTATATTTCTGCCTATGGACACTAAAATATTTTAGTAGGAGTGGATCAATTTACCTTCAATTGAAGCAACACGCAATCACACAAAAATAGTTATATCGCATAACACGTAAATAATTTAAAGCGTGTCGTCCTATACAAATATGTGACCTTTTTATGTCAAAGGTAGGCCTAACGAATTGAAGGATGTATGTCGTTTGTAAGACGTTCCATTGCCTCAAAAATATATTGCATACAAACTGATTAAATCAAATGGGGATACAAAATAGGGAAAAAAGGATGTACAATAAAATCTTAGTCCCACGCAGGGGTACAATCCTACACTAATTCGCCGTGAGAAGTCCTTCATCATCGAACTTCTTGGACTTCTTGAAATTCCGAACGCCTTTTGGATGAAGATATTCTTTTGATTTCAATGAGAGAAACCACCTAAATAGTTCCCAACCCAGAGGAACAATAGTTCGTACAATCCGACATCACATCCTTTAATTAAACAAATAAGGGATGATCATCTTTTATTGACTCGTGGTCAATAGACGGAAGACGGTCATTCTAATGGGCCCAATACCCCTAAGGTATTGGGTCGTCCTAGGCCAATGCCTAAAATTGGGTTTTGGTTTAGCTCTACGCTAGGTGTCTAAGAGTGGATTTGTTCCAAAATAGACCGGGTCCCAAGTGGACAACTTGGGTTGAGAATACGATAGCCAGTGGATGCATGACGTACCCGTAAACTATCGCATTCTCGAGAAAGTGTTATTTGTGGAGGGAGGCCATGGGAACATGAACCTCCCTAAACATAAATAAAATTGTATGTCGTATGGCGGAATATGCTATGATATGCAATGACAGTTGTATTTGCGAGAATTAAACACATAAATTACCAATAACTACTTTACTATTTATTACAAACCTGAATAGTTAGTCACATTAGAGTTAGTAAAAAATCATTTTGGTTAGAACCTAGTTGAATCTCCAGCAGAGTCGTCATTTATGTTTTCTAGGGTTTTTAGACAAAAATGATTTTCTACTTTAAAAATTATTTCGAAACTAAATTAAATTTCAAAACAACGTTTAGAAAAAAGAACAAGAGTCGCCACTTAATTAATTAAAGGGAAATTAAGAAAACCTTTAAAAATTTCTAAAATCTAAAACAAATAAAGATTTTAAAAATAAAGAGATTATGGGTAAGAGGTTCATATTAATACTCTTGGAAGGGTGTTAAAGCACCAAGAGTATCCGCTAACTCACGGTTATCCGACGATTTAAAGCTAACTATTTTGACTAACTTTGGAAAATATTTATCAAGTATTTTGAAATAACAATTTTGGTTGGGAAAGTGAGAAAAGATCTTTTAGGATACAATTTATTTCTTCAAAGTAACACTACAGTGAGAAATTCATCTTTTTGCTAAATGTTAAAACCCAGGTTAAGACTTCCAGAAAATAACGAAAAGATAATGATCAAATTCCCATTTAGTCGTTTAGACAAACGTTCAAGTAAGGAATAAAACTAGCCTCAAGAAACATTATGTAACTAAATGAAATTGTCAAACCATAAAGAGAGTAGCAATTCTTTTAGGGGATTCAACTAAGTAAAAAAAAGGTTAGAATTATTCACAAACAATTAACATAAATGAATTACAAGTAATTTAGAGAAAAGTTCAGATTTGGGCCCCTTTTTGGCCCACTTGAAAGCTGTCCAGATTTGGACTCCAAAATTAATGGGCTTTAGTCCATTTTCTAGCTTGTATATCATTTGTATATCACAGCTTCTTTTCTTTGCGTTTTCTGGTATAAACACTATATATCAGTGTATATCATGTCTATATCCTTCCACTTTCCTCATACACCATGTGATGGTGTATATCATCTACCTTTCTTCATACTTCTTTTGTATATTACCTATATATCAGCCTCCTTTAATCATATATCGATGTATATCAATCCACTTGAGACTTGATTGATGCTTGACTCGATGACATTGAGCTTAAGCCAGCCCAACAGGAAGATGCAAATGACTTAAGTCCATGAGGGCTCATTCGAGGAGTTCATGCACAAAGGAGATAAATTAAACGGATTAGCACGCAATCACGATGATTCTCTAGTAATTTAAACACATACACACAAAAAAGACTTTAAACAACTATGACCCCAGCGGATCACAACCAAATGATACACTTCAGATAATCAATTAGAGGAAAAATCAAAGAGGGCATTTTCAGAATAACTCCCAGAGCCTATCAATCAAGATGATAAAGGGACAAGTTCAGCAGAATACATTTTTAAGTACATTTATCATGACCGAAAAGGAGTCATAGAATTTAGTCATACTCTAACATACTCTGTTTTGTCATAAACAAATCAAATGCAACACATTTTACAAGACTAGGCAAATTACTACTCACATCATATTAATACGCGACCTAATAAACTAGTCAAAGTAGGACACAACTTATTCATGTACTTGACTCTTTAATCTAACAAACAAAAAATAAGATGAAAAACTTCTCAATTTGAAACCTTCATAATTGATCACAAGCTAAAGATGACTCTGTTATGTGCAAAGATTGTCTTTTGAGTGGATCAACCAACATGAACTCTTTTAGAATTAGGGGAAGGAAAAGCAGCTACTAGATTTGCAATTATCAAGATGAAAGGATTTGTAATAAAAATCAAACTTTTAAAAATAGAAATTGTCTACAAATCAAACTTAAGCGATTTTCAGATTGATGACTCTCATAGCTAACAAAATACAAAGAGAGCAACTAATGGAGGCTTCACATATCCCTCCCATACCACATATAAGAAAGAAAGAGCATACATGACATTTTTCTAATTCAAATGATTGTATAGCAATGTTGTTCAGCCCAGACGACAATTTTAAACCTAAAAAAAACAACTGAAACAAAAGTGAGCATGAACACAGACCACTCGTTTTGGAACCATTAGAAACAGGGAAGGAACAATGGGGAACTTTAGGTCTTAGGAGCACCTGGGAGAAGCCAAACCTGTTGGTTCGAAGCTTCTCCCGAGCTCAACAGTTCCCTAAAGCTCAACCCACCATTCCTCTCAATCAGCCCAGAAACAACGTTCAATCAAACAAAACGGCAACATACAACAAAATCACAATAGCTAATCTACTGATAACAAGGTTCGATTATTAACTCAAAATAATAGTCAACACATTAAAATCTCTTACAATCAGCTACTCACAACGAGAACTAGAAAAACAAAAATAAAATAAAAAGAATGAGACGTTTACCTTTTTCTGGGCGGCGACTGAGACGATGAGTTGAGTTTTCGATGACTTTCCGATGAACTGATGTTGTTAGCTTCTAAACGGCAATGAAGAGAATCAAAAAATCTTTGAGAAATTTAGTAAACCAGTACGCTTTTCGCCTTGTCTCAGCTTGAATTCTTAGGTTTCCCCAAAAATCAGAGAAAAGGACTCTCCAAGATCTTTTCTACCCAAAAACTCCTTCTCTACGGTGAAGATTGATGTGCCGGCATTTTACGGCATATTTGACGCCTTTAAACTAAGAATAATCGCGAGTTTTCAAGCAACCGTTGTTATTTTTGATAAGTTTTCGTGTTATATTTGCAGGAAATGGATACAAGGATAGAAAGGGAGTGAACTGGTTAAGCTTGACGGAGGGCCTGACGGCTCGTCACACAGGTAACTGACCGTCTGGGGAGCCACCAAACCTGGCAGCAGCTTGAGGAGGCACTGGTTAGTGGCGACGGCTGGCGTGACGAGCCGTCACACATGTGACTGACCATCAACCAATCCGTCAAGTTATAGCTAATGAAGGCCATGCTCTAGTTAGTGGCGACGGCTGGGAGTGACGGGCCGTCACACCTTTGACTGGCCGTCAGCCAAGCCGTCAAGTTATAGCTGATCAAGGCCATGCACTGGATAGTGGCGACGGATGGGAGTGACGGCCAGTCGCATGGTTGACGGTCCGTCAGGCTACCCGTCAACGCGAAGCGGGACTCCAAAAATTCTATTTTTGGACTTTATTTCCTGGACTACTATAAATACCCTGTGTTAGGGTTATTTTAATATCGATTAACTAATACTTGTCAGACTATTTTGAGCGACTTTTAGAGAGGAAAAATAGGACAAACACGTTTTCTTCTTCTTCTTCTTCGATTGCTCTTGGGATTTTGGCTTATTGTTCTTGGAAAGCTTGAAGCTTGTGTTCATCTATTTTGTAAGAACCTTTTCTTATTATTATGAATACTATTTCTTCATTCTTTCGCTTTGCAAGCATGAGTGGCTAAAACTCCCACAACTAGGGTTGTGGGAGCCATGGCAAGAGTAGCAATATAGATTCCGGGTAGCAATTGGGTTCACTCTTTATGTTGTCACGTTGTTAATCATTCATTATTAACATTTTCTAGTGGTTGCAAACATTAGGACATGCCTAGGTTTAATCTGCTTGAGCAAAGAGATTAAAACCGAGAAATTTGATTAACTATGAGGATTCGAGACTACCAACTCTCGTCTTATGATTAATGCTGTAACTAGATTAATCTACTCGATGTTTAGGATTGAAATAAGAAAGTTCACCTTTTCAAGTTTGAGAGAATTGAAAAGGAAATTCGTCTATTTGGTTGAGAAACGTTTAGACGATACCATGAATTCAATCACATCGTGGCATGCATATAGAACGAACCTGGTTAAGCTTTGAGTCGAAATTGTTACGACGCCATGGTGAACACTTCCCTAGTTCATCTCTTCTACTGAATTTTACTCGTTAAAACTTGCAATTTGTTATTTGAAACAATCAAAAATTTGATCCTTACAACCCCCTCATTTACCGGAAACTATTGATTATTAGTCATCTAATTCACCAACGACTTAATTTGCACCTTATTCCTTGTGGGATCGACCCTAACCTCTGTTGGATTCTATATTTGACGACGACCGCTTACGCTTCGTAATTGGAGTTGTAATTTGCGCGTATCAAATTTTGGTGCCGTTGCCGGGGAATACGGTTGTTTATTAAGTCTGGTGTTATTTGACTCTTAGTCATATTTCCTGATTTTACTTTTATTTGTTGTTTTTGTTTGTTACAGGGTACTGAGTTGTGCATGGCAAGTACCCGACGCTCGGGTGAACCAATATTACCTTACGACCCCGAGCTCGCAAGAACGCTAAGGCAAACCATGAATGTACAACAGCAAGAGGCAGCAAGGCTCGCTGCAGAACAACAGGCTCAACAGGATCAGCATCATGTGAATGTCGAGGATATAGAGGATGATATGGCATTAGATGGAGTTGGTGCTACGGGCGCCATTGTTCTTCCTCCGCTAGCGCCCAGGGCCAAGTTCAACATTACTAGCACAATGCTCCAGCTGTTGAACTTAAAGGTATTGTTTCGTGGTGTGGCTGGTGAGATCCAAATCGACACCTGATGAATTTTGTGGGTATCTGCAAGTCGTTCGAATTACCTGGAGTAAGTCAGACAGCGATCAGGCTCAGGTTGTTTCCGTTGTCTCTGTCTGATGAGGCGACATTATGGTTGACAGAGCTAACCCCCGACTCTATCACAACCTGGGGAGAGTTGAAAGGAGCTTTCCTAGAAAGGTTCTTTCCTCCCTCTAGGATGATACAGTTGAGGGATGAAATTAGCAATTTTAGACAACAACCTCATGAGGCCTTACATGAGACGTGGTTGCGGTTTAAGAAGAAGCTGACACAATGCCCGAACCATCAGTTGACCGACAATTTCCTGATGCAGACATTCTACAGGGCACTAAATTCGGCTACCAAGCCGACACTGGATAATGCAGCAGGTGGAGCGTTTATGGGTCTCACCTTTATCGATGCCACAACTATTTTGGATCGGCTCACTAAAACCAACAGGGCCTGGCATACACGGGACACAGAGATGGCTGCTAGCACTCATGCAGTCGGTATGTCAGCGAAACAACGCAGGAAAGAGGAGAGTGGGTCATTTAGCAGTAGGTCGGGGAGTGATAGTGGATCTGAAGAAAGTCGAAGCTCCAGCCCCAGTCCCGAGGATGTAGGTGGTCCTGAAACCACCAAAAATGGAGGGAGTGCACCCATGGATAGAGAATCGATCCGGTGGGCATTTAAGGATGCTCAGAAGCACTATCTTGACGGTCTTACCAAAACAATGTCGAGGATCCACAAAAGACCGATAGCTGAAGAAGTGCAAATTATGACCACGGATCTGCCTGAATACCCAGTTTTTCAGACACAGTTTCAGAGGTACCAGCTCGAGTGGATGAGCTCACCCCCGGGATTTTATTATCCAGAACTAGTCTGGGAATTCTATGCCAACTATTTGGCATTGTTGGAGAACAAATGTGAGCCAGGAAAAGGGGTTAAATCAGCACCAAGGCAGGACAGGGTGCCGGTTCGGGGTAAACAAGTGAACATCTCCCGAGAAATGATTAACAGAGTCCTCTTTGGCCCTGAATACATTCCTCCACCTGATATGCCAGAGTTTCATGACAAGATTTCCAACACCTACTCGCAGAGACCATGGTTAGCCCGAACATTGACTAATGGCTCACCATCTTGGCTAACTCAGAGGGGACGGATATCGAAGCAATCACTAAGCTTCGTAGCAAAATTTTGGTGGGCGGTTGTGCGGTACAAGTTATTTCCAACAGGAGGAGACGCTAATTTGGATGAGGGAAGAGCCATCCTTGTGGCAAGCTTGATAGCCGGGTACGTCATTAACTTCGGAATGATAATTGCAGACGAGATGCGGACCAGGGCCATAAAAACTACTTCTTCTTTGCCGTTCCCGTGTCTAGTTACTGAGTTATGCAGGCGTGTAGAGGTACCAATATAGGATGGTATTTATAAGCAAGTGACAGCGTCATCAAAGCAAAATATTGACAAATCAAAGGATGACACTAAGTTTGAAATGAGGATTCATAAGCCTCAGATCTTCGAAGAGCCAACCACAACCACCTCCGAGGCAACCGACACTCCATCAGGTACAGAGATGCCACTTGCGGTGTTTGATCCGAAGACTTCACAAACAACGAGAGCTACTGCCGAAAGCTCTGGCACTGCAGCAAGGCCTCCTCTACCACCAGAATATCACATGAATCCCCCAAAGTTTGCTAAAATAGTGCAGAAGCAGAAACAGTTGGATAAACAAATTGCCTCTTGGACGGACTTGTTCAAACCCACCATTGATGAAGCAATACGGAAGGCTCTGAAGCCATTTGAGGGGCTGCGCCCAAGGTTCGATGCGATGGAAACCTGGATTGAGGCAAGGCTAAACGAAATGAGCATCCCAGACCTAGCAAGATTTGATGCGGAACTGAAGAAGGTAAAGAATGATATCACCGTCCTCAAGTAAGAAAAAATGCTTTATGATGAGACTTTGGAGTTCGTGGACTTGGACGAAGAAACCACGATAGTGGGTTTGATGGGTCGGCCACTGAAAATTAATGAACCCCAAGCAGGTGAAAGTGGGGTAAAGAAGTCAAAGAAGAGGAAGCACAAAAAGATATCAGCTGAGGAGGACGAGTTAGAGGTTGCGAAGCAGCGATCGGTAGTAGATGAGCAGCTGCGACAGGAAAGAGTGCGTGCCCAAGAAGGTGGGGAATCATCCAGTGCAGTACCGGAGTCTGGAGGGACTCCAGATATTGATGAGCCGCATACGGAAACCTAAGTTTCCCAGGTACCCCTATACCTTTGTTCTGAATATCTGTTTCCTTGAGCATTGAGGACAATGCTAAATTCTTTTGTTAGGGGTAGGAGTACTACCACCGGAGGTTTTTGTTGCCATGTTTCTTTTCCTCTGGTGTGCTATCTAGTAGAACCGGCATGTTTAGGTTGTCATTTAAATTTTGGTTGTGTTGTGATGTCTATAGCAAGCATGGCTTTTTGAAAGATGAACTAAAAGGAGCCCCCTCTGAAAAAGTTGATTTTGTACTTATGTTTGAAATAATTGACTGTTCTGGATCCTTGAATGTCATTGTGTGGTTATGATTGTAATAATTATGCTTAAGCCGAGCTGATGTTTTGATAGTTTGTAGTGGTATGGTTTCTTGGTGCCAAGTGTGTGTGAGCTTATTGTTATAAACTCTTACTCTGTGCATGCATCTAGAACTTGCCCGGTCTATTTTGGTAAGCTTGAAGTTGGTTGCTTAGGAAAGGATCTCAGGCCCTTTTTGTGTGCAGTCCACTTAGCCTATAAGACCGTCCAAATGCAAATAATCCCTTGATCCCTGTTTGAGCCATAATTGACCCTATTCTTTCAATAACCTATCACCGTTTCTTTTTAACTTTGAATCCCTATCTTGGCCCTGGTCCTTCCTTGGACATCGTGCACCTCAGCTCAGGCAATCAGCCTAAGTTGAGGGTGGCTACTATAGAGGTAAATGATAAGAAAAATAGGATGGACAAGATTGGTTGTGGACAGAATAAAAATTTCAGGTGTGTGCCTAAGAAAAGAAAGAAAAAGAAACGAAAAAGAGATGAAAAAGAATTGTCAAAATAAAGAGGTCGCACCTGTAGCTAGAAAGAAGGGAATAAAAAAAAAAAGAGAATAAGGATGGACGAAGTAAAGTTAAGTGGAAATAGTAAGTCGGTGATTCCAAGGAGGGTTTAGTCACTATTCCCCAAACGTATCCTACCTGCACCCGAAGCCTCATTACAAGCCAAAACAAGTCCTGTAGTGATCCTAGCGGCTTTCTGAAAAACTGAAATAGAATAGCAAGGGCAAGCTTATGGCATCGCATGTGCATTGTTTGAAATCGTTTGTGAGTGTGAGTCCCAAATCTTGTGTGTGGGACTTCTTTGTAGTGAGGGCACCGAGATTTCTGTATCATCTATTGACTGTTGGGATAGCTGTTGTGTGTGTATGTAGAATATTCTATCATACCGGAATGACATGTTTGGATCCTTGCAAGTTAGCGTTTCACACATTGGTGTACTACCAGGGGGGCTTGATTTAAATTTAATAGACTGTTGCGTGGCCATGATTTGCTAAAGATATATGTTTGTATTCTTAGTTGAGTCGTTATTTTGTTTTTGTTATCATATTGCTTGAGGACAAGCGAACATTTTAAGTTGAGGGTGTTGATGTGCCGACATTTTACGGCACATTTGACGCCTTTAAACTAAGAATAATCGCGAGTTTTCAAGCAACCGTTGTTGTTTTTGATAAGTTTTCGTGTTATATTTGCAGGAAACGGATACAAGGATAGAAAGGGAGTGAACTGGTTAAGCTTGACGGAGGGCCTGACGGCTCATCACACAGGTGACTGACCGTCAGGGGAGCCACCAAACCTGGCAGCAGCTTGAGGAGGCACTGGTTAGTGGCGACGACTGGCGTGACGGGCCGTCACACATGTGACTGACCGTCAGCCAATCCATCAAGTTATAGCTAATGAAGGCCATGCTCTGGTTAGTGGCGACGGCTGGGAGTGATGGGCCGTCACACCTTTGACTGGCCGTCAGCCAAGCCGTCAAGTTATAGCTGATCAAGGCCATGCACTGGATAGTGGCGACGGCTGGGAGTGACTGCCAGTCGCATGGTTGACAGTCCGTCAGGCTACCCGTCAACGCGAAGTGGGACTCCAAAAATTCTATTTTTGGACTTTATTTCCTGGACTACTATAAATACCCTGTGTTAGGGTTATTTTAATATCGATTAACTAATACTTGTCAGACTATTTTGAGCGATTTTTAGAGAGGAAAAATAGGACAAACACGTTTTCTTCTTCTTCTTCGATTGCTCTTGGGATTTTGGCTTATTGTTCTTGGAAAGCTTGAAGCTTGTGTTCATCTATTTTGTAAGAACCTTTTCTTATTATTATGAATACTATTTCTTCATTCTTTCGCTTTGCAAGCATGAGTGGCTAAAACTCCCACAACTAGGGTTGTGGGAGCCATGGCAAGAGTAGCAATATAGATTCCGGGTAGCAATTGGGTTCAATATTTATGTTGTCACGTTGTTAATCATTCATTATTAACGTTTTCTAGTGGTTGCAAACATTAGGACATGCCTAGGTTTAATTTGCTTGAGCAAAGAGATTAAAACCGGAAAATTTGATTAACTACGAGGATTCGAGACTACCAACTCTCGTCTTATGATTAATGCTGTAACTAGATTAATCTACTCGATGTTTAGGATTGAAATAAGAAAGTTCACCTTTTCAAGTTCGAGAGAATTGAAAAGGAAATTCGTCTATTTGATTGAGAAACGTTTAGACGATACCATGAATTCAATCACATCGTGGCATGCATATAGAACGAACCCGGTTAAGCTTTGAGTCGAAATTGTTACGACGCCATGGTGAACACTTCCCTAGTTCATCTCTTCTACTGAATTTTACTCGTTAAAACTTGCAATTTGTTATTTGAAACAATCAAAAATTTGATCCTTACAACCCCCCCATTTACCGGAAACTATTGATTATTAGTCATCTAATTCACTAACGACTTAATTTTCACCTTATTTCCTGTGGGATCGACCCCAACCTCTGTTGGGTTCTATATTTGACGACGACCGCTTACGCTTCGTAATTGGAGTTGTAATTTTGGCGTATCAAAGATGAAAGTGGGTATTTATAGGGAAAACTAGAGATGATTGAGGGGGAAAAACACTTGGGAATTTTGGTAAAGGGTTAGAGAATTTTGAAATTCAAAAACCCAAATCCTTCAGATGCTTACACGTTGGTACCTTTGAGGTACAAAATTGATCATCCGCCGATGATTTGAGACAAATCCGCCGCATCTTACGAAGAGGAATGTTTGAGAGGCCACCTGTGAGCATCTGGGTTCTTCTAGAACCTGGACAACTCTCTATTTTCGTACAAACAAACAACAACAGAGAATTTTAACGAAGGGGTAACAATTTTTGGGAATTTAGGGAAGATTAAGTGTCATTTAGCACTGATCTCATCGTCGTATTGAGCTGAGTTCGGACGGAGTTAGGCACTGGGTTTGTTGAGAGAAGAAGATAAGGAAGGGGTCGTTTGTTTGCTGTGTTAGAGAGATGAGAAGAGAAGAGTATAGTGGTGAGCTTGGGCTGGGTCAAGGGAAATGGAATTGGGCCAGGGGAATATGGAGTGGGCTGGGGCGGATTTGGAAATTGGCTGGCCCAAATGGTTGAAGCAAAGGCTGATGAAGGGCCATTTAAATAATGGCCACATTTACAAAATGTGGCCATTTCAGTCTTTGGGAAATAGCCAAATTGAGAGTAAATTGATGAAATTCGGCTAGGATTTAAATAGTTCTAGGGATTTAGGCTAGAACCGGAATAAGGACGAATCAATTAAAATCAACCTCAAGTTTTAATGAGTTTAAACAATTCAAAATACTTATTTTATTTAACACATAATTACCTCTTTTAACAATTACAAAATTAATTTATTCAATTAATCTCTCATTTAAATTAATTTAGAGGAAAATCAAACGTTTAATCTTTTAAAAGGATTTTCTTATGAAATTAAACTTTAAAATAGTTCTTTAAGTAAACTTATATAAATTCCACATAATTAAATATGGAAGATATAAATTATTACTCAGAACTATTATAAAGCTGATTTGAAAATATTTTATCCCCTTTTTACAAAAACAATTATTTTAAAAATTATTTAAAATTTAAAAAGGCTCAAGATTAATTCGTAATGTGGAGGGTAAAAATTGGGTGTCAACACCCACGAGCTACAACTCCGGGTAAAACACCTCACAAGGATAAATCACCCCATCCACTACTAAGGAATAAACTACCACAAAAACAACGCAAAAACACTACACTCAGGTAGTCAAACAACTAAACAAGTAGCAGGTAAGCATATAAGCTAATAAACGATAGAAGGGGTAGAGTCGCAACACGAGCAGAACTATCACAAGCCGAAGGTAGCAAAGTCCTAACCTAGAGCGACGATATCAAGGACTTCAACCTCGAGCCCACCAGGAAGGGCATCAGACTGACGGGATCTAACTCTGGACTCAGTAGTCGAAGCTGAAAGCTCTGCCGTCCCTCGCCGGGGATAAGCTCTATAAAGGTGACCAACTTCCCCACAATCATAACAACCAGGATGACCAGGATACGTAATCGTGGGGTAATTCCTAGCAAAATGCCCATGCTCACTATATCGAAAACAGCCTCTACCAGAGGAAATCCAATGGGAAGATCTCACTGAACCTGACCGGCCACGATGACCTACACCCTCTGAAGGCAAACCCCGAAGGATATGATCAGAAACTTGTATACTCTGCTCAACCTACCCTACAGAATCACTCTCTGGAACCCGTGGAGCAACTAAAACTGACCTGGTAGATAAGAAGCAATGGAACCTATCTCTGGTGGAGAATCCCTTATCTCGAGTCTGAGAACCTCGGGAACTGTCCTGGCAATGACGTTTCTTAGCACTACCTCCATAAGCCTCACAACGTAAACCCTCGATAGCCCAAGCATGATCCACTACCTGAAGGAAGGTAGTCCCAACCGTAACCAAATGCTCGATCGCCAAGCAGAGCGGTGAAATCAAACCCCCAACAAAGCTCTGAACCCTATCAAACTCTGAATGTACAACCCTAGCAATATGCCTAACCCTGTCATGAAATCTTGCCTCATACTCCAATACCGACAGACAACCCTGCTGAAGAACTGGAAGTTTAACCCTAGATGGAGCACTACTCGTAGAACCAGGTACTGAAATACTCACCGGAGGACTAAGAGTCCTAGCCACGGTGTCCTGAAGAACTGGGGCCGCTATAAATCCAATCGGAGGTTGGTCTACACCCCCTATCTGGTACGGTAAACTCTCACTCTGAAGTCCTCGCACTGACGGAAGCACTGAAGCAACAGGCACAGAAGCCTCGACATCACCCGCTGTCGAACTCATCCTAGGCATCTGAGAAGGGATGAAACAACTGAAGTTTAGAAGTCAATAGAGCCAGGAATGCACGATAAGGAGCCAAGAAGATGAAACTTTTCCTAACAATACCCTGTAGCCTCCCGCAAATAGGATACGGACGTCATCATACCGATTCACGAGACTCTACATAGACACTTGCTTCTGTACCACGACACCGGTGAACCTAGAGCTCTGATACCAAGCTGTCAGGACCCGATTTCTTAAGTAATGATGGCACCTACAACCGCCCAGTAGGCGAACCAATCTCCGTAGCCCGAAACGGTTAGTAATGGGCTACTTCCTAACCAAAACGCATAATAAGCAGAAATAAGCGGAAGCAGAATGTAAAAGTAGACAAAGCGGAAGCAAAACTCGAATATATACATAAAGAAAACTACACCAACCCCAAGACTTGGTATCGATAGTACAGAAGCTTCTATTAGAATACAAGTGCTAGAAGTAACAAAATACAATATAAACCCATCTACGAAAGTACAAGGAGAAACAGTACAACAGATGAGATGTAAATAAGCCTCGACCGTCAGGCGCTCACCCTAGTCTCGAATCTCCAAAAGCTGCACGACTCTCCAACGCGATCAACGGCAAAAGCTCAACTAATATCTGCACCAGAAAGATGCAAAAGTGTAGTATGAGCACCAAAACAATGGGTACTCAATAGGCATCATCGAGTGACTGAGCGCATATAAGCTATAAAAGCAGTAAGTAGCAGATAGCAAGAAAATGGTCACAGAAAACAATCGAGGAAGCACACGGAACTAGCACAGAGAACATACAACCAAGAGTAATAACAAACAATGCTAGCACAAAAGAACAATATACACAGAAACACAGGTGTAAGAAAGAAGGACGCACCTAGGATCCTTGCAACAACAATATAAGTAAATAAAGAGAGAGAGAGTTGAGAAAGTGGCGGTATACCAGTAACCTCAAGTAAAGGGAAAAGAAGGAAAGTAGTCTAACATACTCAAGATGGAATCAATAAGCATAAGGAAACCACAACACCAAACCAACTTCAAGATAGCATAAACAGGAATCCATCTCACAAGTACAACCCTAGGATGGAATAACTAACCCACAATAACCAAGAAATACAACTCAAATCCTGATAAGAATGGAACCAGAAACTCATAATCTACTCAGAAGGCCACACCTAAGTGCCTCAATAAGATAGGACTCCTTAGCCCTTCAATACTCAAGCCCAAACTCGGAGCCTCAACATGCTACCAAGAAATAAGGACCATAACTAGCTCTATGAAAAGATAGGAGTAATATAATCTACCTACAGTCCCAACGGCCGCCCATACAACTGAGGAACGTAATCAAGTGAAAATAAACCCTCATGTCACCCATACAATCAGAGCGTACACTGAACACACAGCAAACAAGGGTGGAATCCGAGTGAAATATGCATGATGATGATGATGATGTGAATGTAACTGGTATGTTCCCCCTCAGGTACCTCACGGGCCCATATAGAGGCGGGACCCATGGAAGGACTCTACCCATGTACCTCTACTCTACCGTACACCCTTCCTCCTGGTGCGTGTGTCAGCCCGTAGCCAGTTGCCCAGGAACGGAAGGTCCATGAAGGTCTACCCCTCGACCGCATACAAAATCGCATAATCTCAAGTGTAGCTCAATACTCAGAATCTCGTAGTACATTCCCGGCTTCGACCGGGTCTAAAATAGTAGTAGTAATCTCAAAGACCCTCTCAAAGGGTACCCGACGTACACTCGGGTCTAAATCTGTGATAAAAATCTCAATAACCCCCTTAAAGGGTGCCTAGAGCGTATCCGGGTCTAAATCAGTAATAAAATCAAGTCTGGTGGTCTGCCCAGCAGATCCTAGTATCAGTAGGAAAACCCAGTGTGAAATCATCCAAAATCCCATTTCCATTAATAAGTATACAAGAAATGGGCCCCCGAGGCCATGCAAGTTTAGAAAAACCATCTATAGTGGCTCGCAGCCAATACTGAAGTAAAATATGCAGGGAAAACCCCTTTCATGGATGATATGCTCGCACACAAATATAAATTAGCCCAACGGCTCATAAATATTCCTACCAGCCCTTCACAGGCTCCACAACTAATCAGCAGACATAACTAGCCTAAAAGGATATCTCTATGTCTGGGACTCGCGGACATTTCCAAATCACCCACCATCTATGTTTCAGAGTCAATACAAGGCCACACAGGACCACAAAGGTGATATATAATACTACACGAATACTACAATCAACGTATGAAATAAACGAACAGAAAAGGCGGACAAGGTCTGGGGTACCAACCTATAATAACCCATCCAAGGATGCTAATTAATGCAGTTATAGCCTATATACGCAGAGTCTAGATAGGGAAAGTCATAACCTACATGTCGTCCGATGACTAGCTGCAAGAACGGCGTTGTCCAAGCTCGAACTACACTGGGAAGCTCCAATTCACAAAACTAATATCAAAATAGTAATCTACACGTCAAAACAATACTAACGATACTCATAATTCCATAAACATACCCGGGTCGAAATCCAGGTCACAAATGGGCCCGTGGGCCCTGCAACTTAAAATCGGAAACAAAAAACACCAAAGTGTTCCTTACCTTCTCGGAAGCACATGCTCAAAATTTGAGGGGAAACAGACAACAATTGGGGCTCAAAACATCCCGCTCAAGCCAAGAATTAATGAGGAATTTCAAGGAATAAATCCGGAGTTTGGGCAAGAGAGCTTACCACAATGCGGGAAATCACACCAAGGAGGTAAAATGAGCGAGCTCAAGATCATGCAAATCACAACGGGGCAGATTCTACAAGAATCCCATGCTTTTGGGCATAAGCAACAATGGAAAATTTTAAAGAAAACAAGAGAAGAAAAGGGTCGGGGAAGAAGACTTACCAAGTGACGAGGAACCACAGATTATCGAAGAACAACAATTTTCCGAAGCTAGGAAATGATTTGGATCAGTTAAGGGAGTGTTTTTGGTGTTTTAGAGTTGAGGGAATGAAGAACAATGGCTAGAAAATCGTTGGGGCTCAGCTTAAATAGCTGCTGAAAATTACTCTTCGCGAACGCGACCAAGGCGTCGCCTTCGTGAAGAGCAAAAAAGGTGGCTGGTCAAATGGCCTTCGCGAACGCGTTCAGCCCTCCGCGAACACGGCCAGCCCTCCGCGAACACGAAGAAAAAATATGGGGTGGCTGGAAATTTCTCTTCGCGAACGCGGCCATCCCTTCGTGAATGCGATGAACAAAACGGCCCATGACAGCAATCAACTGTCAAGGGAAGATTTTCACACTTTGGGACCCCGGGAACGCATCTGGAGTCCCGCGAACACAAATGACCAGAGCTATTCGACTAGAAATGGAATTCCGGATCTAATGAAATTGACAAAAATTCCATCGGAGGTAGATTTAATAAAAAGTGGGCCCCACTCCCAAAGTTAACCTTTAGCCAACTATTTTCAAAATGGAACCCAATGGCCAAAAATAAGTCTGGAAGCCTCGGGACCTAAACCAATGGTACCTTTAGCCTAAAATCGACATTTCGGAGCTAACGACACTGACAGAATTTCCATCCGAGGTCGTATTCTTAGAATATTTACCAATGTCAACCAAACAAGCCCAACTGGCCTAAAAACACAGAATGAGAGAGAATTCCAAGCTGAAAAGCTCCCGGATCCCGACCAAAGGTACCCGTGGACTAAAGTCCATGCTCCAGAGCTAACGGAACTGTCAGAATTTGATTCCGAGCACATTCACCAAGAATGTTGACTGAAGTCAACGATTTCAAAGGCTTAAAAATCTAAAATCAGAAATGGATAAAAATACCAATCAAGTGGTTCGGGCACTGAACTACCAGTCCCAGCAATCCATAAATGACTTGGAGCCACTACAAGCAAGCTCTAACGGTAAAAGAAAGGTGAAAACGCGTAAATGACCGGAAGGGTCATTATAAATTTTGTTGAAACGATTATCTGAAATAAAATTAGTACTATCAAATTTCTATGTTGATTTCATTTATGTATTACAATTAAGTACTATTTTTTTACGTTGACAGAATCATTTATGATAGCAATGAATAATACACAGAGGTCTGGGCAAAATAAAAATGCCCAAAGGTGTTTCACATTCATGAGCATTGGACAATTTTGCATAAAAATAAGCAATATCTTATACGCTATTGGGATGGAATGACTCCTACTAGCTCTCCTCCCTTAAGAACCGCACGTGCGAGTTCCCCGAATCATATGTATTGGTCAGTATAATCTTGTATATTCACCTATTCTCCACGAGAATTCTGATTTAAAAATAACCAATATCTTATTTTTAAATTATGTGTAAAATATTTTACATTAATGATATATATGTATCAAAATACGATTCATTAATGAATATTTTTTTATTTTTTGTTTCAAATTTTAGCAAGATGTGAATGTACAAAAACAATCAACATTGAGAAAAAGAAAGAAAGAGAGAAAGCGAAATAAGCTCATAGATTTATACATTTAGAATATTTTTCGTAACTTTGCTTGAGTAAGATTTGGATCGTCTGTTAAGAGTGTGGTGATCAGCAATGGTGTATATTTGCTTTAAAAATTTACTTTGATTGATTTAGATATGATCTGCAAAGATCCTAATTAAGGAGGAAAAATGATACCCTTTTTCCCTCCATTTTTATTGTACTATGCAGTTTTTATCTTTATTTTTATTTTTTTCATTTGATTTCATTTGCAAAGTACATAATTGGGGCTCACTATTCAAATATCAAAAAATTAATGGAGGCTCACCCACCTTTTCTAATTGTGCCTCTTCCATAGTAAATTTTTTCGTCAATCCTATAATTTCTTTCACTTAATTATTCTTGTAAACATCACAAAGTCTCATGAAGCTTTAGAGGAGAGAGAATATTTTTGCGGTTGTTTGGAGAGAACAATTCTTAACAACCTTAGAGAAAGAAGAGAAAAAAGGGACGGTTATTTGCTGCTATAAAAAAAAGAGTTATGAAGCGTTTTCTAAATGCAAATAATATTTAATACATGTATATAATGCTTTGATGGTCTTGGGGAATATTGGCTCATGGGTTCCCTATTATTATTATTTTTTCTTTTTAATTTGGGTCATATATTCCCCAGTAGGTGATGCACCTTCTTATTTTTTTTAATTTGACCCTTTTATTTTACATAGGTGATGCATCTAGTTGTCACCTACTTAGACTATTAAGTCATTATGTTAAATAAGTAGGACGTGTAAGCAAGTAGGATGTCTAAGCAAATAGGACGTTTAAGCAAATATCTCACTCATTTTTTCTCATATTAATTTTTCTTTTAAAATTTTATTTCTTTCAACTATTTCTTAATCCTTATTATACACACTTAGATTTTAAGCCCAAATATACCTTTATTTTTTAAGATTTTTTTGAAAAAAACTAACGACATCAACTTAGTCATACACATATTAGAAAATACATGACATTACATTTATTGAGACAGTTTTTTTTATATAAAATCATTAGTTTGAAAAACTCTAAATAGATTAGAGAAAGTATTTGTCAATCTAAATGTCATGACCTCTACGAAACATAATTAATGTCCTTTGTTTGTTAAATATGTAAACTTTGCTTTTGTCAAAATATGGCGATCTTCTGTTGTACTTATTTCAAGTTTGTCCCAGTTTCATCCTAAGAGGTTAATGGAGAATTCAAGGGGTATGATCGATTCCAAAAGGTTACTATGTATCCCATCGAGGTAGGCATCAGGTCGAATATGATTCAGAATACAAAATAATTTTTTTTTTGATAAAATAATCGCGTACAATTTAGATTGCCTAAGCATGCAATGCTTGAAGATCCATATCATTGCTTTTTGTGAATGACATCCTTGACATATTTCTTGAAGTAGTGCAACTTTTATCTAATCACTCTTTCCTTCATCAAAAGAATTCATCTTCGAATTCGCCAGAACTACACGAAGTCTAACTGAAAAAATGAATGACATGCAATGTGAAATAACAAGTCAATACTACTAAAGTAAATAAATTGAAATAAAAAATATAACATAAATTTAAAATGCAAAAAAAATAAATTAACATCATACTCTTATATTAAATTTTAACATAACTTAAATAAACACAATTCAAAAGAAAAGAAAAACATAAGTCTATAACCTCATTCAATACTGATTCTACTTTAATTTAAAAATTAGAATACTAACATAGTTATGCTTATAAATGAAGAAAATATTAAAAAATAAATATGAAATAAATAATATGAGCAATTGCATGAAATCACAAGAAGTAAAAGTTTTGAAAATGAGAAGTAAGGGAATGAAATATAAATAATGTAAAATAAAAAAAAAATTAAAAATAGATTTTAAAAATAAATAAAAAATTTTAATATTAGAAATGAAAAATAAATTAACATGAAAACAAAAAGAAAGAAATTGAAAAGTAAACTTATAATTACATCATGTAATTACCAACAATTCACACCTTCCCCTTAAAATTGAAGATTGTAATTACTCATCTCAATTACACTCAAATTCAATTACCAGGTGACTTTTCAAACATGCTAAACTGCAATTGCATTCAAATTCAATTTTCAGGTGGCTTTTCAAACAAAATTTGGTTATTTAATATGATTTAATTTAAACATTGATTTTTTCAAGGGAAAAGGGTCAAAAATACCCCTATACTTTCAAATATTGACTAATTTTATCCTTCGTCATACTATTTGACCATATTTACCTCGTTGTTAACGGATTTGACTCGTTTTCATTTCTCTTTTCTCCATTTTTCTCAAGTGCTTATCTAGATGAGAGATACATATCATAGATTTAAATCAATAGCTGAGATTTTATAAACTAAAGATAAGCCTTAACCAAGATTAATATTAATCAATTACTTTCATGTATTTTCTTTCAAAATATTAGGCAATCTCACAATTCTAACCACTAAATTTAATATTTTATTATATTATCATTTACTTTATCAAATATTCAAATATTTGATTGTTACATTATTTACAATACTGTCACGATCCGATTTCTCGGTCATGATGGCACCTACAACCCCCCAGTAGGCGAACCAATCCCCGTAGCTCGGATCGGTCAGTAATGGGCTATTATCTTATAATTTAAGTGGAAGAACACTTTAATAAGCAGGAGCAAGGGAACAAGATGAAGAAAATAGGTAACATGAATATATATACAATGCCTAAGCTAAACCAACCCAAAACTTGGTATCATAGTATAAAGTCGGATTTACATGTCAGGAGTACAAAAGGATCCAAAATAATATATACACAAATGTCTTCGAGTAGTAATAGAGTACATAAGCAAAAGATAAACTAAAAGCTAAGCTCCGGTCGCCAAGAGCTCACCCTCAGTCTGTAATATCCAAAAAGTAGCTCCTTGCACAAGTCTCCAACGAGCTACGACGATGGCCCACACTAGGATCTGCACCAGAAGATGCAGAGTGTAGTATGAGCACCAAATGCGAAGCAAAAGGTACCCAGTAGGTATCATAGGCCGGCTGGGCACATATAAGATAAAAACGTAGTAACAGACATAATAGAAACAAGTAGTCACAGAATTCTATGAAAAAGTCACACAGGAACTAGCCCAGAGGGAAGACAACAGAACCAATATACAAGGCTAGCAAGTAGGATATACACACAACATGCACAGGTGAAAGCAAGAAATGACGCACCTAGGATCCTTGAAATAACAGTATATACATAATAAGTTCTTAGAAGTGGATGGTATACCGGTAACCTCAAGTACAAGGGAAGGAGGAGGAGAGTAAAGATAGACATGCTCGGAAAATAGGAATCAATAACCAAAATAGTCATACCAATCTCAATCCAGAGACTAACAACCTAGCAGTATACAATCTCATAATTATAACTGTAACAGGGGATAACACCGCGATAAAGTAACATGAGTTTACTTATAGTCCCCCGCCCGGCCATACAACCGAGGAAATAAAACAAGTGAAAACATACACTTCGGCCGCCCATACAATCGGAGCGTACACTCAACAAACAGCAAAGAAAGGTGGAGCCTCAAACAATGAAAGATATGATGCGTGAAGATCTCATGGTGAAATGGTAACTCTGTATGTACCCCCTCCGGTGCCGATCAAGCCCAGCAGGTAGGTTCCATTGAAGGTCACTGCCCGTATACCTCTACTCCGCCATATACCCTCCCTCCGGCACACGCAGCCCCAGGCCCCAGGTCTGGAATGGCAAGGTCCATGGAGGTCCCGGATCCCATACTAAAACTCAGTATCAAAACATGTCGTCCGGAGTAAGTCTGGATTTAAGCAAGAGACCCAGTCTCGAATATGCATGCCCAGACCCTATCCAGGACTAAAGTAGTGGGAAATTTCTCAAAAACCCCTCCAAGGGTGCCCGGGTGTAACCGTGTCTAAAACAGTAAAAAGTCATCTCAGGTGCTCGGTCTGACCGAGGCTAAAGCCATCCCAAATCAGTAAGAAAACTCAACTAGAACCCCGGCCCTGCCGAGTCTAGCGTTAATAGTAAAATTAGTGATAGAAATCATAATTTAACTCTCTTTTACCCCAAGAAGATCCACATGTTAAGTCAAATCATTTCCAATTTATTTCCATAAAAATGGGCTTCCAGGGCCATGCAAAGTTTAGAAAATCAGTTCCAGTAGGCCCGAAGCTAAAACCACAGAAAATGTGGAAAAATCCTCTTTATATGCATGGAAATGATATGATCAAACACAAATAGCCGCCCAGCAGCTCACAATTAACCTATCAGCCTTGCACAGGCCCCAACCACTCTACAACACAGATAGCCAATATAATATCACGATAACGATGCCCAGGACTCACGGTCATCCCCGAATAACCCACCATCTATGGTCCAGAGTCAAAATAAGGCCACATAGGACCATAAGGGTGATAATATCAACTATGGAGAATACTACACACAACAGAGGAAAGAAACAAGGCGAATCATGGAAAGCGGTCAGAGTTTGTGGTACTAACCTAATAACCCAACCCAAGGATGTCAGCTAGTATAATTTTATTCGATATATGCTAAGTCTAGGGAGTTTAGATTGTAACCTACCTGTCGTCCGATGACAAGCTACTGGGATAACGAAATCCAAGCCCGAATCACATTGAGAAATCCCGAATGAGATCAAACTATCAAAAATATGAATAAAATAATAAATCGAGTCTAACGATACCCATATCACTATAATAATAGATGGGTCAAAATCCGGGTCAAAAGAGAGCCCACGAGGCCCACAACCCAAAACCAAAAATAGAAAGAAGCACGATAACCACAATGATGCAAAGAAGACATGCTCCAAAATTGAGCACAATTGGCCAAGAGGAGGGCGCCAAAATATCCCGCTCAAGAGAAGGCTTAAAGTTGGAATTTGAAGAACAAAAATCAGAAATTAGGAAAAGATTACTTACCACAAAGAGAGAATTTAAATCAAGACGGTGAATTCCTCGAATCCCACAAACATGCAAGAGCAAGGAGGGCAGAATCTACAAGGATTCTCAAAGCTTAGAAAGCTTACCAACAATGGTGATTTCTAGGACAACAAAAGAAAAGCTAGGTGGGGAAGAAGACTTACCAAGTATCGAAAAAGCAAGGATTATCAATGAACAATTAATTCCCCAAGGCCAGGAACTTATATGGAGCAATTTGGTTGAGAGAAATTTGTGTTTAGAGTTGGAAAAGTTTGAGAGTAAAGGCTGGAAATACGAAAATCCCGAAATTAATAGTGCAGGGAAAATGGCCAGCGCCAACGGTGCCATTACAGCGCTATGGCGCTGGCCAGCCAAAATGCGCATGAGCGCGATCGCGCTAGGCCAGCGCCGATATCGCTGAAGGCCTGGTCTGCAATTTTTTTCTACAACTTTTTGAAACTCCATGGGGCATTCCGAGCACAATCAAAAACCGATATTCAAAAAACAATAATGTTAATAGAGTGGAAACGACGTTCCGGACTCAACAGAATCGAAGAAACTTCCATATGAGGTCGTTTCAGAGAAATGTTGACCCAAGTCAACACTAACTAATACGAACTCAAAGGCTCGAAATGAGCCTGGCTCACCCGGAACCCAAACCAACCACCTACCTAACCCAAACTCAACATTTCAGAGCTGATGGAATCGTTGGATTTCGAATCTGATGCTTCGATCATCAAAAGCTGATAGCCTGAAAACAGAGAAAACAACACAAAACCCACACCGGAAGTTCTCAGGCCTCAACTAGAGGTCCAACTAGACCAAACACAATGCTCCAGAGCTAACAGAACTGTCAAAATTCAATTTCGAGCACGTTAGCTAAGAATGTTGACTAAAGTCAACGATATTCTAAGTTAAGGCTCTACAATAGGCAACGGCCAAAACAACCAAATGAACGACCATGGAACTGAACTACTGGTCCCAACAAGCTATAAATGACTTGGGGTCGCTACAGGAAAGCTCTAACAGTACAATAAATGCATAAACGCAAAGATGACCGAAAGGGTCATCACAACATCCACTACTAAAAAGACTTTTGTCCTCGAAAGTCAAGAAGAAGGGAGTACCTGAAGGCTCAAATAGTTGCGGATACTGAGCACACAACTAACTCTTGGTCTCCTCAGTAGCCTCCTCGATCGAACGATGTATCCACTGAACTTTCACAACTGGAACTCCCTAGATCTCAATCTCCTAATATCTCTGACCAGAATAGTTATCGCCTCCTCAACAAAAGATAAACTCTCATCTAACTGAACCGAATCCTAATGCAATACACGAGACTTATATTGAACATATCGGTGCAACATCGAGACATGGAAAACTGGGTGAACAGCTGAAAACATAGGAGGCAAAGCTAACATGTAAGCAACACTACCAACCCTCTGGAGAATCTCAAATGGCCCAATGAATCTGGGGCTATGCTTGCCCCGCCGACCAAATCTCATCACGCCCTTCACGAGAGAAACTCGAAGGAAAACCAAGTAACCAACACTAAACTCCAAGGCACAAAGTCTACGATCAACGTAGCTCTTCTGCCTACTCTGGGCTGCCCTAAATCTATCCTGAATCAAACAAACTCGGTCCAAGGAATCTCTAAGTAAATCTGTACTCTGCGGTCTGGACTCTAACCCATCAAACCAACAAATCGGCGATCTGCAACACCTATCATACAAGGCCTCAAAAGGTGCCATGCCGATGCTCGAATGAAAGCTATTATTGTAAGAAAACTCGACCAAAGGCACAAACTGATCCCATGAACCTCCAAAGTCAATAACACAAGCCCGAAGCATGTCCTCTAGGACCTGAATAGTCCTCTCAGACTGGCCAACTGTCTGAGGATGGAAAACAGTACTAAGATGAACCTCTGTACCCAAATCCCTTTGTATAGCTCTCCATAACCGAGATGTGAACTGAGTGTCACAGTCTGAAATGATAGAAGCTGGGACCCCGTGCAACCGAACAACCTCACAAATTTAAATCTAAGCTAACCTCTCAGCACCGTAGGAAGTCTGAATCGGCAAGAAGTGGGCTGACTTAGTCAGACGATCCACAATCACCTAAATGGAATCAAAACCCCGAGAAGTACGAGGCAAACCAGCCACGAAATCCATAGTAATCCCTTCCCACTTCCACTCAGGATTGGGAAGTCACTGTATTAAACCACCCGGCCTCATGTGCTCAAACTTCACCTGCTGACAGTTCAAGCACCGAGATAAAAACTCTGCTACGTCCCGCTTCATACCACTCCACCAGTAAAGTTGTCTCAAATCTCTATACATCTTCGTTGTGCCAGGATGAATGAAGTATCTAGAATAATGCGCCTCATGAAGTATCAACTGAATCAAATCTCCAACCCTCAAAACACAAAGTCGACCACCAAACCTCATAATATTATCAAAACCCAAAGTAGCCCAGCTGGACTCACCCCGAACTACCAGATCACGAAGGTCACACAAACTCTGATCCTCAAACTGCCGACTTTGAATCTGATCAACTAGAGTAGAACGAACCTCAATACTGGCGAGAACTCTGCTAGGATCTGATAAGTCAAGCCTAACCAAACTTTTAACCAAGGACTGGATGTCCAAGGCCAACGGTCTCTCAGAAACTGAAAGTGAAGCTAGGCTGCCCATACTCACCGCCTTTCAACTCAAGGCATCCGCTACCACGTTTACCTTGCCCAGATGGTATAAAATAGTGAAATCATAGTCCTTCAGCAACTCAATCCATCTCATCTACCTCGAGTTCAGCTCTCGTTGACTCGTAATGTACTGAAGACTATGATGGTCAGTGAATATCTCATAATGAACTCCATATAAGTAGTGCCTCCAGATCTTGAGCGCGAATACTACCGCTGCCAACTCTAAGTCGTGAGTGGGGTAGTTGCGCTTGTGAACCTTTAGCTATCTCGATGCATATGCTATCACTCAACCCTGCTGCATCAACACACAACTAAGACCAACCCCAGAAGCATCACAATACACGGCGAAACTCTGACCCTCAACTGGCAAAGTCAAAACTGGAGCTGAAGTCAATAAGGCCTTAAGCCTCTGGAAGCTATCCTCGCACTAATCCGACCACTGAAATGGAACATCCTTCCTAGTCACATAGTCAAGGGTGATGCTATGGAAGAAAATCCCTCAACGAACTATCTGTAGTACCCGGCTAACCTAATAAAGATGCGAACCTCGATAGGAGTAGTAGATCTAGGCCAATCACGAAGCGCTAAAATCTTACCCGGATCAACTCTAATCCCATCCTTAGACACCACGTGTCCTAGGAATGCAACTGACTCAAGCCAAAACTCGCACTTTAAGAACTTGGCATAAAGTCGATGATCTCTTAAAGTCTGAAGTACCGTCCTCAAGTGTTGCTCATGCTCATCCCTACCCCGAGGGTATACCAGAATGTCATCTATGAAGACGATCATGAACATATCCAAGTACGGGCTAAGAACCCTATGCATTAAGTCCATTAAAGCTGCGGGAGCATTAGTCAACCCAAAAGACATCACTAGGAACTCATAATGGCCATAATGTGTCCTGAATGTTGTCTTAGGGATGTCCTCCGCCCTAATTCTCAACTGATGGTAGCCAGACCTCAAATCAATCTTTGAAAACACGGCTGAACCCTGAAGCTGATCAAACAAGTCATCAATCTTCGGCATCAGATACCTATTCTTCACTGTCACCTTGTTCAGCTGCCGATAATCAATACACATCCATATCGACCCATCCCTTTTCTTCACAAAGAGAACAGGAGCACCCGAAGGCAACACACTCGGTCTAATAAACCTCTTAGCTAAAAAATCTTGGAGCTGCTCCATAAGCTCCCTCAACTTAGCCGGGGACATACGGTAAGGAGAAATAGAAATAGGCTTGGTGCTCAGCTCTAACTCAATAGAGAAATCAATATCTCTCTCAGGTGGAAAGCTTGATAGGTCGGTAGGAAACACATCTAGGAAGTCTCTAACCACAGGAACAGACTCAGGAGACGAAGGGTCAGCACTAGCATCTCGGACATATGCTAGATAAGCTAAACACTCGCGAGAGATCAACTTCCTAGCTCGAAGATAAGAGATGATCCCAGATGGTGCACAGCTGGCAGAACCCTGCCACACAACCGAGGATACACCGGGCATGGCTATGGTAACGGTCTTGGCATAATAATCCAAAATTGTACGGTGAGGGGATAACCAATCCATGCCCAATATCACATCAAAATCTAACATGTCAAGGATCATCAGATCACCCCAAGTCTCCAAATCACCAGCAGATATCACACAAGATCTCATAATCCGATCCACTACTAAAAAATCTCCTACTGGGTCAAAACAGAAATAGGAACAGATAATGACTCACTATCCAACCCCAAACAAGGCATAAAGTAGGCAGATACATATGAACAAGTGGATCCAGTATCAAATAAAGTCATAGCAGACTGATGGCATACAAAAATCGTACATGTAATCACAGCATCTAAGGCCTCTGCCTCTGGTCTCCCAAGGACCGCATAAAACTGACGATGACCTCCACCTGCCCGACCGGCATCCCTACCACCTGCTCTACCACATGGAGCACCACCTTTACCCTGACCACCACCTCCTCGAGCCGGTGGATGATCTGAGCGAATAGGCTGAGCCGGCAGAGCGGTTGGCTCAATTATACCCTATTGGGGGAAATCTCTAGCAAAATGACCAACCACACCACAAGTAAAACAAGCCCCTGACGACTTACTCAGTCAGGATAAACCAGCAGAACCCGTATGGCCATCATGGCCTGATGCCCCAGAAGTTGCACCCCTCAAAGACTGACCGTTGTAGCCCTGATGGATACTCTGACCCTGTTCAAACTGAGTACTACCGGAAGTATGAAGTGAAGCCTGAACCAGTCGGTTGGACTGACCCTGGTGCTGTTGTGGCTGATAACCCCAGCCCCACTGGCCTGAACCCCTACCACCATGTCTAGAACCACTTTACCCACCCTGATATCGAGGCCTCTTATTTATGGCCCTAGTGTCATGATGACGCGAATCCTTTACAGTACGGGCATAGTCCACAATAGCCTGAAATGATCGTCCACTAGCAACTAATATCTCTACAGGATCTCTAAACTCTCTCTGTAGCCCCCAGACAAACCTACAGACTTTGTCAGACTTAGTAGGCATATTCATGGCCCCAAATGGAGCAAGCTGATGGAAATGGGTCTCGTACTCCGAGACAGTCATAGTGTCCTGAGCAAGTCTAGTGAAATCCTCCCTCCGATGCTCTCTGTCTCTCTATGGCAAGAACTTGGCCATAAAGGCCTCATAAAACTTGAACCAAGTCAAGGGAGGTGATGTAGAAGGTCTGCAAGCAACCTGGTCCCTTCACCATAACTTCGATGGGCTCTCCAGCTGATAAATAATATAGCCAACCCCGTGAGTCTCCAATAACCCCAAATGATGCAACATCTCCTCACAGGTAGTAATAAAATCATATGGGTCCTGTCCAGAAGTGACAGCAAACCGTAGAGGTGCCAATCTCAAGAATCTACTCAACGCCTTATGCTCCGTCTCTGTCATAACCGGGCGGGGAGCAAGAGGTTGTGAAACTGAGGGGACCGAAATAACCTCGGCATGGGGAGCCGCAGTAGCAGGCTGCGCTCCTGAACTCGGTGCACCCAGGGCTGCCCCTGAGCGGAAGTATGTGCTACCTCAGAAGGTCTCTCCCCAATCATAGCCAAAAGCTGAACAAGTAAACCTTGAATATTCGAAGACTGAGCTGGGGCTGAAGCTGGCACAAAAACTGGTGCTGGAACTGGTGGAAACTGGGATTCCTCCAGGTCCACACGTTGTGGCTCAGGAACAAACTCTGGCTCATAGTCAAACCCGGGCTCTATCTCAACTCTAGCACAGGTGTTGCTGCTCTGGGATGACCTCTAGCCCTACCTCAGTGACCACCCCGGCCCTTAGCTGCTGAAGATCTCGTACGAACCATCTGCGGAATAGTGAACCAGAATAAGTGAGATTTCTAGAAATTTCCAACGATACTACACACGAGATAGAAACAAGAAAGTCCATTTTTCCTAAGATGTCACTATAGCCTCCAAAAGATTGAGTACGGACGTCTCCGCCCCGATCCGTAGGACTCTACTAGACATTGGCTCCTATACCAATGACACTGGTGAACCTAGCTCTGATACCAAGCTGTCACGACCTAATTTCTTGGTCATGATAGCACATACAACCCCCCAGTAGGTGAACCAATCTCCGTAGCCCGGAATGGTCAGTAATGGGCTACTATCTAACAATTTAAGCGGAAAAACAGTTTAATAAGCAGGAGCAAGGGAATAAGATGAAGAAAATAGGTAACATGAATATATACACAATGCGGAAGCTAAACCAACCCAAAACTTGGTATCATAGTATAGAGCCGGATCTACATGTTAGGAGTACAAAAGGATCCAAAATAATATATACACAAATGTCTCCGAGTAGTAATAGAGTACATAAGCAAAAGATAAACTAAAAGCTAAACTCCGGTCGCCAGGAGCTCACCCTCAGTCTGGAATATCCCAAAAGCAGCTCCTCGCACGAGTCTCAAATGAGCTAATGGCGATGGCCCACACTAGGATCTGCACCAGAAGATGCAGAGTGTAGTATGAGCACCAAATGCGAAGCAAAAGGTACCAAGTAGGTATCATAGGCCGACTGGGCACATATAAGATAAAAGTGCAGTAACAGACAGAATAGAAACAAGTAGTCACAGAATTTTACGAAAAAGTCACACAGGAACTAGCCCAGAGGGAAGACAACAGAACCAATATACAAGGCTAGCAAGTAGGATATACACACAATAGGCACATGTGAAAGTAAGAAATGAGGCACCTGGGATCCTTGTAATAACAATATATACATAATAAGTTCTTAGAAGTGGACGGTATACCGGTAACCTCAAGTACAAGGGAAGGAAGAGAAGAGTAAAAATAGACATGCTCGGAAAACAGGAATAAATAACCAAAATAATCGTACCAATCTCAATCTAGAGACCAAAAACCTAGCAGTATACAATCTCATAATTATAACCGTAACAGGGGATAACACCATGATAAAGTAACAGGAGTTTACCTATAGTCCCACGGCCGCCCATACAATTGAGAAACGCAAACAAGTGAAAACAAACCCTCCGGCCGCCCATACAACCAGAGTGTACACTCAACAAACAGCAAAGAAGGGTGAAGCCTCAAATAATGAAAGATATGATGCATGAAGATCTTAGGGTGAAATGGTAACTCTATATGTACCCCCTTCGCTGCCGATCGGGCCCAGCAGGTAGGTTCTATGGAAGGACACTGCCCGTATACCTCTACTCTGCCATATACCCTTCCTCCGGCACACGCAGCCCCAGGACCCAAGTCTGGAATGGCAAGGTCCATGGAGGTCCCGAACACCATACTAAAACTCAGTATCGAAACATGTCTTCCAGAGTAAGTCCGAGTTCAAGCAAGAGACCCAGTTTCGAATATGCATGCCCAGACCCTGTCCAGGACTAAAGTAGTGAAAAATGTCTCAGAAACCCCTCCAAGGGTGCCCGGGCATAACCGGGTCTAAAATAGTAGAAAGTCATCTCAGGTGCTCGTTCCTACCGAGGCTAAAGCCATCCCAAATCAGTAAGAAAACTCAACTAGCACCCCGGCCTGCCGAGTCTAGCGTTAATAGTAAAACTAGTGATAGAAATCATAACTTAACTCTCTTTTACCCCAAGAAGATCCACATGTTAAGTCAAACCATTTCCAATTCATTTCCGTAAAATACGGGCCCCAGGGCCATGCAAAGTTTAGAAAATCAGTTCTAGTAGGCCCGAAGCCAAAACCGCAGAAAACGTTTAAAAATCCTCTTTATATGCATGGAAATGATATGATCAAACACAAATAGCCGCCCAGCTCACAATCAACCTATCGGCCCTGCACAGGCCCCAACCACTCTACAGCACAGATAGCCAGCATAATATCATGATAATGATGCTCGGGACTCACGGTCACCCCTGATTAACCCACCATCTATGGTCCTGAGTCAAAACAAGGCCACACAAGACCATAAGAGTGATAATATAAACTATGAAGAATACTACACACAACGGAGGAAAGAAACAAGGCAAATCATGGAAAGCAGTCAGAGTCTGTGGTACCAACCTAATAACCCAACCCAAGGATGCCAGCTAGTACAATTTTATCCGATATATGCTAAGTCTAGGGAGTTTAGACCGTAACCTACCTGTCGTCCGATGACAAGCTGCTGGGACAATGAAATCCAAGCCTGAATCACTCCGAGAAACCCCAAACGATGATCAAACTATCAAAAATATGAATAAAACATTAAAATGAGTCTAACGATACCCATATCGCTATAATAATAGCCGGGTCAAAATTTGAGTCAAAAGCGGGCTCGCAGGGTCCACAATCCAAAACCAAAAATGAAAAGAAGCACGATGACCACAATGATGCCAAGAAGACATGCTCCAAAATTGAGCACAATTGGCCAAGAGAAGGGCGCCAAAACAGCCCGCTCAAGAGAAGGCTTAAAGTTGAAATTTTAAGAATAAAAATTGGAAACTAGGCAAGGATTACTTACCACAAAGAGAGAATTTAAGCCAAGAGGGTAAATTCCTCGAATCCCACGAACATGCAAGAGCAAGGAGGGCAGAATCTACAAGGATTCTCAAAGCTTACCAACCATGGTGATTTCTAGAACAACAAAAGAAAAGCTATGTGGGGAAGAAGACTTACCAAGTATCTAAGAAGCAAGGATTATCAATGAACAACTAATTCCCCAAGGCTAGGAACTGATATGGAGCAATTTGGTAGAGAGAAATTTGTGTTTAGAGTTGGAAAAGTTTGAGAGGAAAGGCTGGAAATACGAAAATCCTGAAATTAATAGTGCAGAGAAAATGGCCAGCGCCAACGGCACAATTGCAGTGCTATCGCGCTTGCCAGCCGAAATGCGCATGAGCGCGATCGCACTAGGCCAGCGCCTATGGCGCTAGGCCTGGTCTGCAATATTCTTTTGCAACCTTATGAAACTCCACGGGATATTTCGGGCACAATCGGAAACTGATATTCAAAAACTAATAATGCTAATAGAGTGGAAACGACGTTCCAGACTCAACGGAATTGACGAATTTTCCATACGAGGTCGTTTCGGAGAAATGTTGACCCAAGTCAACACTAACTAATAAGAACTCAAAGGCTCGAAATGAGCCCGGCTCACCCGAAACCCGAACCAACCACCTACCTAACCCAAAATCAACATTCCGGAACTGATGGAATCAACGAATTTCGAATATGATGCTACGATCATCGAAAGTTGATCAAAGTTACACTTTCAACTCCAAATGGCCTGAAAACAGAGAAAACAACACAAAACCCACACCGAAAGTTCTCAGACCTCAACTAAACGTCTAACTAGACCAAACATAATGCTCCGGAGCTAACAGAACTGTCAGAATTCAATTCTGAGCACGTTAGCTAAGAATGTTGACTAAAGTCAACGATATTCTAAGTTAAGGCTCTACAATAGGCAACGACCAAAACAACCAAACGAACGATCAGGGCACCAAACTACCAATCCCAGCAAGCCATAAATGGCTTGGGATTGCTACAGGAAAGCTCTAACAGTATGATAAATACGTAAATACGAAGATGACCGGAAGGGTCATCACAAATTCTTGCGCGATTGGAAAAACATTTATACGTTTTTTTTATCATTGATCAGATAATTGCAGTCCAGGTGAAAAAAATTATACTAAATTCTAGTAAAAAAATAATTTTAAGCGGAAGGATCCAAACAGTGAAATTCCTTTTCAAAACATCCAAATAATTTGAGATGAAAGAAGGTAGTAGCAAAAAAAAAATGATGCTGAATTTTTTTTTACTCAAGGCAAGAAAAGTTTTTAGTATATTTAGGAAAGATATCATGTACAACTAAAATTGTGAGATTAAAAAAATATTTTGAAAGAAAATATGTGAAAGTAATTGATTAATATTAATCATGGTTAAAACTTATTTTTAATTTACTAAATCTTAGTCATTGATTTAAATCTATGACATATGTCTCTCATTCAAATAAAAACTTAGAAAAAATGAAGAAAAGAGAAATGGAGAGGAGCCAAATCCGTCGTTAACAAAGTTGTGAAAAATTTTATGGTGGATGAGGCACAAGTATGACTTGACGTATGAAAAATTATTTTTGCTTTAAAAAGTGAGTGGAGCCCACCTCTGTTACCCCTCTCACCCTTTATTTCTTTCTACATCAGCCCCGCCCCTCCTCCATTTCTTTCCTTTCACTTTTTTTGAAAAAATATCATTTTATCTTCTAATTTTATAGAACAGTTTGTTAGTCTTGAATTTTTTTCACCCAATTCTTTTTATATCATGCATATATTTATCTTCTTCATTTGATAATTGGTGTGTGTATTTTATTTTTTAAATTTTTATTATACTAAGGGTAGGGGAAGAAAAACTGGGTACATGTATTTTATTTATTAAGTTTTTTTAAAAATCAGCCAATTCTTTTTATATCATGCATATATTGTTAGTTTTTGTATTAATAAATCACATTGAATTAATAAAATCAAGTTTTTCTAATTTTTTTTGGGGTGGGGGGATTTTTTGAGTTTATTTTAGTTTGATTTGAAGCATATTACTATAAAATTAATATGATTTTCATGAAATATGATGTAAATACCACACTATTTCATACAATTATATCTACTCCAGTTTATTGTAAATGATTATATAAAAGACTATCAGCCACAACATCACATGAGCGCTATAAATTATAAAAAATTAGGTTCTTTCTAACCTTATAAGTTGTATATACATTAAAAAAATATCAAAAATAGATGAATTGTTATAATAGATGGATTATTGTTAGGAAAAAAAGAAAATGTCATAAATATAATTATTTCATTTAAGTGAATATATTTTGGACAATGAGAATGAAGTTGTCAGGTAAATTAAATGAATAAGCTATGATTGAATTTTTCTTTCAATGCCAAATCATTAATCTATTTTTTTGTCTAACTTAATTTTTGGGAGTTGTTTACTTACAAAAATATATATATTCGATAGATTGGGAATGTTTTGAAGCTTTGCGAAAAGAAAAAATAAAATGTTGAAGATTCGTAATACATTGTTCGACAATCGAGGTATGTTAAGACTTTCTAGACTTCGTTGAAGGATATTTTGTTAAATAAAGATTAAAATTTAAATTAGAGAATGTGTAAGGGTGAAAGATGGGGGTATCGTACCCTTGGTGTGACGGGCATTGATACAAGTACAGGTGTTATAAAAGGAGAAGTTTATTACTATGTTATTCGAGAATGCTAAAGCATATGGGCATTAGCTGATGTATTATTGACTTGATTATTTGTGTGTGCGCATATCTTCACTTAGCCCGTATATTTGTGATAGTCGAGGTGAATATATTTCCTGTCAGTGACTTGGTTTAATGAGAGGCATCATCATCCCCTATTTCATTTTTATCATATCATGCATATGCATTGACATTGAGTTGGAGTGTGGGTAAAGGTCGGGCACGTGGAGATTATCCGTGCTGCGATCGTTCTATGATTATGAGTTGGGTACGTAGAGATCATCCATGCTAGGAATTGATTGATTTTGTGATAGAACTTAGACACCATCCGTGCTGGTATATGGACCTCGCGAGTCCTCCATGGGTCACGAACTCTCGATGTATTGCCGAGGAGTATCGTGTATATACGATTGAGAGATTACTGGGCACTTGAGGCATATCATCTTATTATATGGCATTGCATCACATTACATCCTCCATACTTACTTGATTATGTGCTTAACTGATGTTGAATATTTCGTGGCAATTGATTATCCCTGATCTAGTGAAACTTGATTGTAGAATATAGAGTAGACTTGTAACTTTGAGAATGATTTCTTACATGAGTCCTGTCACTACTTCTTTATTATCGGTCTATGATACATACTGGGTACACGTGATTTCGTACTCATACTACGCTTGTTGCACTCTTTTGTGGTGCAGAGTTAGTTCTGAACACTAGCGCATCTCGTGGAGCTTTCTAACTTCGAGCTTGGATTATTTTGGAGTTGGGGTGAGCTGTTTGGCTGTTCCGCAGTCCATACCTTCATCTATCTTTTATGTATTCTATCGTTTAGTAACCAGATAGGGTATTGCATTCAAACTTGTCATTTTAGTTTTCAGACTTGTATCGTGTTGTAGAAGCTCTTGTACTTATGACACTAAATCTTGAGTGGTAATTTCGTTCTTCCGCACTTTATCTCTTTCTCCACTCACATAATATAATATCAATTAATGCCTTACATCCTAGCAATTTATGCATATGGACAAGAATTGGAGAAGTGGGTTAGGCTTTACCTTGCCTGAAAGGTTTTGTCTTCCTTAGCAGAAACCGTAAGCCCTCATCTTAATATTTTTTTTTTCTAAAGATAAGTTATGATCTAAGAATATCACAAACTCACTAACTTAATTCCTCTCACACACGGGCCAAGTGACTAGGGCATTATAATTATAGGCTTGGCCCGTTATTCACCAATTAAATTAATTATAAAAAAAACTCCACCAATTAAATAACCGTAGTTAAATGAATAGTTCAAAATTCCCATAAAGGATCTTCAGGAAGGCCTTCTATGGAAAAAGGAGTTCTAGTGCTCAAAATGACCTAACGGGTTAGTACATATTTATTTAATTTATGATTGAAACTTGAGTATAAGTTGGGAGTTGTTTACTTACGAAAAATATATATTAGATAGATTGGAAAAGTTCTGAAGCTTTGCGGAAAGGAAAAATAAAATATTGAAGATTCGTAATACATTGTTCGACAATCGAGGTATGTTAAGACTTTCTAGACTTCGTTGAAGGATATTTTGTTAAATAAAGATTAAAATTTAAATTAGAGAATGTATAAGGGTGAAAGATGGGGGTATCATACCCTTGGTGTGACGGGCATTGATACAAGTACAGGTGTTATAAAATGAGAAGTTTATTACTATGTTATTCGAGAATGCTAAAGCATATGGGCATTAGCTGATGTATTATTGACTTGATTATTTGTGTGTGCGCATATATTCATTTAGCCCGTATATTTGTGATAGTCGAGGTGAATATATTTCCTGTCAGTGACTTGGTTTAATGAGAGGCATCATCATCCCCTATTTCATTTTTATCATATCATGCATATGCATTGACATTGAGTTGGAGTGTGGGTAAAGGTCGGGCACGTGGAGATTATCCGTGCTGCGATCGTTCTATGATTATGAGTTGGGTACGTAGAGATCATCCATGCTAGGAATTGATTGATTTTGTGATAGAACTTAGACACCATCCGTGCTGGTATATGGACCTCGCGAGTCCCCCATGGGTCACGAACTCTCGATGTATTGCTGAGGAGTATCGTGTATATACGATTGAGAGATTACTGGGCACTTGAGGCATATCATCTTATTATATGGCATTGCATCACATTACATCCTCCATACTTACTTGATTATGTGCTTAACTGATGTTGAATATTTCGTGGCAATTGATTATCCCTGATCTAGTGAAACTTGATTGTAGAATATAGAGTAGACTTGTAACTTTGAGAATGATTTCTTACATGAGTCCTGTCACTACTTCTTTATTATCGGTCTATGATACATACTGGGTACACGTGATTTCGTACTCATACTACGCTTGTTGCACTCTTTTGTGGTGCAGATTCAGTTCTGGACACTAGCACATATCGTGGAGATTCATGAGTCCGAGCTTGGATTATTTTGCAGTTGGGGTGAGCTGTTTGGCTGTTCCTCAGTCCACACCTCCATCTGTCTTTTATGTATTCTGTGATTTAGTAACCAGATAGGGTATTGCATTCAGACTTGTCATTTTGGTTTTCATACTTGTATCGTATTGTAGAAGCTCTTGTACTTATGACACCAAATCTTGGGTGGTATTTTCATTCTTCCGCACTTTATTTCGAAAGACTTCGTATTTAGTCTATCTATTTACTTTTTCATTCAATTGTTTAACTGTATTTGTAAGAGTTATTGGATTTGCTTACCTATCAGTTGGGAATATAGGTGCCATCATGACTTGTGATTTTTGATCGTGACAATTTGGTATCAGAGCAGTAGGTTTATCGATCTCACGAGTACAAGAGCAATGTCTAGTAGAGTCTTGCGGATTGATATAATAACGTCCGTACCTATCTTCGAGAGGCTATAGGGCATTTAGGAAACTTCTATTTTTTCATTCCTTATCGTGCATACTTGACTCATTTGGAATTCTAATCTTGTTGTTTTATTCTCTCACAGATTGTGAGGACTCGTTCATCCGTGACCGGAGATCAGGATCCTGTACCTACACCTGCACATGTTGCAAGGGGCACTGCATGAGGTAGGGGCATAGGGCGAGGTTAAGGTAGAGGCTGTGTGGCAGCACCTATTAGGGGTCAAGTATCGATAGCTGCTCAGGGTCCTGCTAGAGCAGTATCTCCCGATCAAGATGTGGCTCACGGGGATGAGCCAGTTCATGTTGAGGAGTATGGACCAGCTCAGGTTCCACCTGGTTTCATCGCTACTCCAGTGCTTTAGGATACTTTAGTCCGTATGTTGGGAATTCTTGAGGGGATGGCTCAGGTGAGCATATTACTTGTTGCCTCCGATGGTTCACAGGCTCACGTGGAGGTCAAACTCTAGACCAGATAGTTGCTCCAGGGTTTCATACTTTAGGCACTCAGCCAGCTGCTGTTGTAGCTCCCCGTTTAGATGGTGGAGTATTTTCAGGTACTACATCACATATGGCCAATAGTCCTGTCATGACTATGGACGAGCATAAGATATTTGGGAGGTTCAGGATGATGAATTCTTCGACCTATACTGGTGATTTAAGTGAGGATGCATATGAGTTCATAGTCAGCTATCACAAGAGGTTGCACAACTTGGGATTAGTAGAGTCTCACGGAGTGGACTACACAGTATTTCAGATGATCGGTCCTGCCAAATAGTGGTGGAGGGATTATATTAATAGTAGGCCAGCTGGATCATCTCCACTTTCATGGGCTCAGTTTACTCAGGTATTTCTGGATAAGTTTGTTCCGCGCAATGAGAGGGAAGGAAAGAGGTATGAGTTTGAAAAACTAGAGCAGGGGGGTATGTCAATTGCCGAGTATAAGAGTAAATTCCATGCCTTGGCTAGATACGAATTGATGATACTTCCTATCGAGACTAAGAGAGTGAGGAGGTTTGTTAAGGGGTTGATTATTCCATTTTGTATGGGTATTTCTCAGGTTGCTGCTTCTGGGGCAACATTTTAGAAGGTGGTAGATACTACCAAGGAGGTTGAGATGATTCAGCATGAGGGAATTGAGTAGCGTGAGGGCAAGAGGGCCCGTCATTCAGGTGATTATGGTCGTGCTCCGCCTAGAAGCCGAGGCTACTTAGGGAGGAGCTACCACCCTCAGTAGAGCAGCCCTATTCATGCCAGTATGTCAGCGTCTGAGGTTGATTATGTGGGGCACAATACTTCCAGTTTGATACATATTTCACAGGGCTCATCTTCCAGACCTTCAGGCCATGGAGGGCATTCCTATCATTTAGGTTTCTCTCATCAGTCTATGCGTCGTAGGGGTTGTTTTGAGTGTGGTGACATGAGACACTTTGTGAGGGATTGCCCTAGGACTAGACATGGTGGATCGCATCAGGGTTCTCAGGCTTTGACTTTTAGGACTCCACAGCCTCCGACTGGTAGAGGTGCACAGAGTGGCAGATGTGGCTCTTATTCAGGCAGGGGTGGTTCTCATTCAGGTAGAGGTGGTGCTAATTCTGGACGAGGTGCTGGACATAGAGGTTCACAGTTTGAGGGCGGTCATGCTCAGTGTTATGCTTTTCTGGGTAGGCCAGAGGCAGAGGCTTCAGATGCTATTATCACAGGTATTTCCAGTTTATCATCGGTCAGCTACAGTATTATTTAATCCAGGATCTACCTATTCTTATATGTCTATATACTTTGCTTCGAGTCTGGATATGTTATGTGAATCACTTGAGTTGCATGTGCATGTTTCTATTCTTGTCGGGGATTCCGTAGTGGTAGATCGGGTATATAGATCATGTGTAGTTACCTTGATGGGATATGATACTGAAGCAGACTTGAAGGTCTTAGATATGGTAGAATTTGATGCTATTCTTGGGATGGACTGGTTATCTCCTCACCATGCGATTTTGGATTGTCATACCAAGACAGTTACATTAGCTATGCCGGGGATTCCTAGAGTAGAGTGGAGAGTTCTCTTAGCCACGCTCCAAAAAAGGTGATATATTTCCTTAAGGCTCATCGGTTGGTAGAAAAGGGGTGTTTGGTGTATTTGGCACATGTTCAGGATACTAGCACAGAGACTCGTGTGCTTGAATCTATTTCGGTGGTGAGTGAGTTTTCTGAGGTATTCCCAATGGACCTGGCAGGTTTTCCACCTGATTGTGACATAGATTTTTGTATTGATTTGGAGCCGGGCACCTAGCCCATTTCTATTCTGCCATATCGGATGGCACCGACCGAGTTGAAAGAGTTAAAGGAATAGTTGCAAGATTTGCTGAGCAAGGGTTTTGTTAGACCGAGTGTATCTCCTTGGGGTGCTCCAGTGTTATTTGTGAAGAAGAAGGATGGATCTATTCGTATGTGTATTAACTATCGGCAATTGAACAAGGTTACCATCAGGAATAAGTACCTGATACCTCGTATTGATGATTTATTTAATCAGCTGCTGGGTGCTTCAGTTTTCTCAAAGATTGACTTGAGATCCGATTATCATCAGTTGAAGATTAGGGCGGAAGATATCCCTAAGATAGCTTTCCAGACACGCTATGACCATTATGAGTTTTTGGTGATGCCATTTGGTCTGACTAATGCTCCAGCAGCTTTTATGGACTTGATGAATGGGGTATTCAGACCGTACTTGGATTCCTTTGTTATTGTTTTCATCGATGATATATTGATATACTCACGTAGTAGGGAGGAGCACGATAAACATTTGAGGATTGTGCTTGAAATTCTGAAAGAGAAGAAGCTCTATGCAAAGTTTTCAAAGTGTGAGTTTTGGCTCAGTTCAGTGGCATTCTTGGGGCATGTAATGTCCAAGGAGGGCATTATGGTGGATCCCAAGAAAATTGAGGCAGTTCGAGATTGGGTCAGACCTGCTTCAGTTACTGAGATTCAGAGTTTCTTAGACCTTGCAGGTTATTATCGGCGATTTGTATAAGAGTTTTCATCTATTGCATCCCCATTTACTAGATTTACCCAAAAGGAAGTTGTTTTCCAGTGGTGAATGCAAGGCGAGCTTTTTGAAGCTCAAGACTTTATTGACTACTGCTCTGATTTTGACCTTACCCGTGGAGGGAGAGGGCTTTACCGTATATTGTGATGCTTCTTGGATTGGTCTCAGTTGTGTGTTGATGCAGAATGGGAAGGTGATAGCTTATGCTTTGAGACAGTTGTAGATTCATGAGAGAAACTACCTCACTCATGACTTGGAGTTAGTGGCGGTAGTGTTTGCATTGAAGATTTGGAGGCATTACCTTTATGGTGTGCATTGTGAGGTGTTAACGGATCATCGTAGTCTTCAGTATATATTCAATCAGAAAGATCTTAATTTGAGGAAGCGAAGATGGTTGGAGTTGCGCAAGGACTATGATATGACGATCCTTTACCATCCGGGCAAGGCGAATGTTGTGGCAGATGCTTTGAGTCGGAAGGCGGTAAGTATGGGTAGTTTAGCTTTGTTACAGGTGGGAGAGCGTCCTTTGGCTATGGACATCCAGTCTTTAGCCAACAGCCTTGTGAGATTTTATATTTCAGATTCTGGTAAGGTTTTGGCTTACATGGAGGTATGGCTGGCAGCAGACCCGAAACCAGAACTGCCGGATCGGAATGTTTTGTAACCAGACCAGAACCGAGGTCTTCAATGGGCTGTCGATCGGTAACTAGACCGGTACAGGTACCGGATCTACCGGAGCATTTAGGCGTTCCCATCCCGGACCGAAACTTACCGGCACCGGATCGGCACAGTACCGGACCAGAATTCTGGGTCCGCCCCATTTTTTTTTATAATTTTAATTAAATTAAAATTTGATTATTTATAATTGAAAAAGTTTATATAACTTATTTTATATTTCCTTTAAAAGTATAACTTAATAAATTAGACTTTTTTTAGAGTTTAAATTTTAAACTCTAAAAGTTTAAATTTCAAATTTTAAACTCTTAAAAACTTTTCAAACTCTTAAGTCTTAAGTCTTAAAAGTTTAAATTTAAATTTTTAAACTATAACTAACTTAGTAACTTACTTACTTAAGTTTGAAACTTTTTAAACTATATCAAACTTTTAATTTTTAAACTTTTTAAATTTCAAATTGTAACTTAAGTTTGAAACATTTAAAAATTAAAATATATAAAAAAGACTTGTATTAAATTGAAGATAATAATTAAAAAAAATTAAGGCGAATAGCCTATAATTTTGTTCATAAAAATTAAATAGTACAATTTGTATTACAAATATTAGAAGAGGACCTAATCTACGCAGCCACCTTCTAGGAAGGGTTCTGTTTGAATTAGGCCTCGAATTATCATACTAATATTTGAAGCTTTGAAAATAGTCTTGACGTAGAGATTCTAACATTTCTCTGGTAACATTTTCTGGAAGTGGTTGTTGTGCTTGATCCTCCAATGCATCCATGCCATCTTCACTAGAATTTACCAAAACATTATCTATATCATATTCAAATTGGACAGGTAAACTAGGACGCCCATAATTCCTTCGCTCGGCATTGATCTAATCTTTAAACAATACCGATATCTCCAAGTTGTCTGATGCTAATGAATACCTATGCTCCCCAATTTGAAATCTTGCTGCACTAAAAGCGCCCTCCGAAGCTACTGAAGATGCTTGAATAGCTAGCAAATCTCGAACCACTGGCTGAAGTTTTGGAAATGACTTGCCGCGAGTCCTCCACCATTCTAAAAGTTGAGGTTTGCCTTGTGCATCCTTAATACTTTTCGTTCCCTGATTAAGATATTCATCAAAATCATTCCTTTCATTAGAAGTAAGACCAAGATAATTTTCCATCATATCATCAATATCATCTTCATTTGAATATCTACGCCTAGAACTTGTAGGTTCTACATTACATACTACATCATTTATTCTAATAGAATTATACAAGTCATACAATTTTCTAGCGTCAATTCTTATGCTATATTTAACATCGGACAAACTAGGTATTTTGTCAGCTTCATAAACTTCGTCACCTTCGTTATATTGGTTATTTATAATATCTAAATTATCTAAATTTGAATATATTCTTTCAACCATTCGTGCTGTACCTATTTCTTTGTAAGTTGGGTTTAATAAACAAGCAGTTAAATAAATTTGAGGAATAGAAAAAAAATATTTTCTAAATTTTTTAATCATTGCCTTAATGGACTCTTTAAACCGTGGAATATTTTTGTATTGAAATTTTTTATCAGAAATAGCACATATATTTGGTAAAACTGAACAAATAGTTGGATAATAAAGTCCAGATATTTGTTATGTAGCTAAATAAAAAACTTTTAAAAATTCTTTAAGTTCACATACGTCATCCCAATCTTTTTCAGTAATTCTATAATCCATATTTGAATTATGAGCATTCCAAACTATTTGTAAAGACTTTCTATATTCATAAGCAACTTTAAGCATTTCATATAAAGAATTCCATCTAGTAGACACTGTTTTTGGAATTTTTCTAGGGGGGGAGATCTAATTCACGACACCGATTTTCAAACTCTACACATCTAGACTTTACTTGACATTTAAAAATAAAATGACATGCAACTTCACATTTTATACAACCATCATTATTCATTGCTATACCATCGTTGACAATCAAATTATATATGTGTGCAGCACAGCACACCTAATATAAAAACCATCATTATAAATAGGGCAAAGTGTCGGTTTTAGTTTATCAATAACATTTGTATTATTAGAAGCATTATCAAGGGTGACACTAATTACTTTATTACAAATTGCATAAAATTGTAAAACATCTATAATAGTTTGAGCTATGTAACTACCAGTTTTCAACATTTCACAATATTTATAACCTAAATTTTTTTTTTGCATGTTCCAATTTTCATCAATCCAATGACTAGAAATAGTGAAATAATCATTACCATTAACACTACGACCCATATCAGAAGTCATAGTCATTCTACAAGTATTATAGTAAAATAAACAATGAAGATATTGTAAATGTTGTCCTTGATAATCAAAAACAACTTTTTTAATTGTATTTCTTGTAAAACCTGTGAAAGATGGATTATACACTATTTGAATATAATGAATAAAATCGGGATTTTCAGCAAAACTAAAAGGCAAGCCACAAATAATAATTATTTTAGCTAATTCTTCAAGATCTCTTTCTCTACTATAATTGCGATGTGTACTAGGGCCAAAAACATTGGAAGGGCTTAACTGTGTTTGGACCATTATTTTACGGGAAAAATGAATCGTGTTTGAAAAGTTCGTTTCGAAAATTCTAAGTTGAAGTTCAAAACATTTTTCAATTAAAAGCAAGAGTCACCACTTAGTTTTTATAAAGTAAAAACCAAGAAAAACTTGTGAATTTTTTTTTAAAGTCTAAAACAGATAAAGACTTGGAAAAATTACGAGATTAAGGGTAAGGGTTCAAATTAATACTCTTGGAAGAGTGTTAAGGAACCAAGAGTATCTGCTAACTCGCGGTTATCTGAACTTGTTTGAAAACAACTTATTTAACTAACTTTTGAAAAGATCTTGATTTGATTTGATTTGATTTGATTTAGAAAACATATTTTTTTTAGCATTGGAAAAAATATCTCGTTTTGATTTAGAAAAGCATAATGAATACAACTTGATGGCACTTAGAAAAAAGCATAAGGAATTATTTAAGAGAAAAGCATGCTCGTTTTGACAATTTTTTAAAGCATATTATGAAGAAAACAAGGAGCGATTAAAGAAAATTAACAAGAAATGTTTACTCTTTTGGGGAGAATTCACTAAGTTAAAGTGTTAGGCATCCAATCAATACAAGATAATTCTACACTACAAAATATAAAGAGTCAAAGGGAAAGAGAAATTAAGCCTTTTGGCTCAAATAATTTGGACTTTGTCCAAAAACCCTGTCCTATATCTAAGTTGTGGGCTTTTGGCCCATTAATTGTAAGACTTGGACTTTTAGTCCAAATTTCTTCAAATCTTTCGCCCATTTTGAGCTTGCTGCTGTTGTGCTATTGCTGTTTCATGGGTTTTAAACCCATATTTCTTTCTCTATCTACTGCTGGACAGTCCTTTTGGACTCAAAGGATGCTCATGTTGGGCTGAGGCCCAACGAAATGCAAAGGGAGGGATTGGAGTCCAGATTTGGACTCGAATGCGTCACATGTAAAGAAAAATGATAAGAATTAGTATACATTCAAAACTTTATGGAAAAGCAAGATCAAGTGAGGCTACTCACACAATCAGACTAAACATTTTTCAGGGTGAGAAAACAGAGAAAGAGGCCATTGTCTCGCAAAACTAAAAGGTAGGCAAATATTGTATTAACTTGTTAAACATGGATTATGGTGGAAAAATAAAGATAAGTAAATAGTTTATGAAGTTGATGGAATTACGATCAGTCAAAACTTAGAAATTTGTTCTATCTGATCTAAATGAGGAGGAGAAAACAACTAGCTCATTTTCAAATTTCAAGGCAAACAAATATGATCAAATTATGGATACGAGAAAACACACCAACAGGCTATCTGATTCTGAAATTGCATATTTGATGTAGACATCAAAACATGTTACTGGAAGGGAGGGAAGCTTATGTCTATAGGAGTTCTTAAGAGAGTAATATTTATACCAATTATAATGCAATTTTAACACTAAATGATCAGACAATACATAGCTAACTCGATCAAAGATGCGATGCTTAAGAGATAAAAAAATTCAAATGGGAGAACACAGTCAATATGCATTCATTTTCAGTTAGGCATGACTAATACTCTGGACATGAGATGGGAATAGATGCACCTAGAATTGGTTTGTGTAAACAATGAATCTTGAAGTAAACTAGGAGAAAAGTTGTTGTGTAGAACTTAAAAAAAAGAACTTGAATTGCAGTTTGTGATAACATATACTCGTCTAGCCGTTAAGAAACTCTCACAAAACGGATTGAGAAACAACAGCCAGGCCAAAGATTTTTACAAGAGCATTTAACAGACAAAAGCAATAAGGTTATGGGGAAAAGTCCTTACAACATCTTACTTAGGATTAAAATCACGGACACACCCTTTGTTTTTCCAGACAAAATGATTATTTAGGACTGGAAATCATTTTTTTTTCATAAAATCAAGAAGGAACACATAAAGGAAAAGAAAACCTTCATGGCAAAATTCTTTCATCAAAATAACACTCACAAATAGTTATAAATGAAACAATAAGTAACACGATTTTAACAATTTCTAAAATCGATGAAAAAATAGTTTTGAAATCGGCTGAAATGAATCCTACTAACCTATTTCCGAACTTTTAACACACCAACCACAAAATATCAAACAAAACCAACCTAAAACTAACATGAACGTTTCTGAAAGAATTGAACACAACTCTACATTATACGAGAAAACAGAAGGAAAAAGCTGAGGGGTTTACCTTTCTTGAAGCAGCGACTGAGACTGAACGAGCTTCGTCAAAACGTTTCACCACCACCTGAGTTTGCAACGACTTCGTCAGAATTTGACTTTAAGCATATATTTTCTCTAAAAACTGACTTGGTTGCGTAGGATTAGAGAAGTGCTTCCCCAAAATCCTCAAATTTTTCCTCAAGGCCGGCTAACCCAACACAAAGAAAGGGGAGGGCTATTTATAGGAAATTTTGGGGGTGAAAAGAGGGGGAAACCAAAGGGGTAATTCTTGGAAATCCTTTGGAATTTTCAAATTCCTTGCTAGGGATAGGCTTGGCCAGCAATGGGATTGTACGAATTTGTACAAATCCCCACTGAAAACGTAGAGAAATCTCCACCTAGAGCTCTTTCTAGAACATTCCCCACCGCTAGCACACGATTTGATGGAGGGAAATTTCATTTGGGAATTTTAACAGAGGTGTGACGAAGATTTGAGCATTGAAGTTGTTAGACGTTGGGGTTTTCTGGTTTTGATTGAGACATGATGAATAGGGAGAAGTTAACGATTATACAGGGGAGCTAACATGTTGTACGAGGCGCATTGCTCATACAACACAGAGAGTGAGACGCGTGAGAGGGCGGCGGCTAGGGTTTCTGGTAGCTGTTGAGAGAAAAAGAAAAAGTTGAAGCTAAAGGGGTGTTTGGTTGTCTGAGTATATTAGAGAGGAGCATGAGGCGTTTGGGAAAATATAAGGGAGGATATGTGAGTGTGTGAGGGTATTAAGTGTGTTGGGCTAATGCTGACCGGGTCAGCGAGTTATGGAGTGGGCTGGCGGGGAAAAGGGAGATAAGGATTGGGCTGGAGTGAATATATGAATTGTTTTGGCCCAAAATGATGGCTGAAACAAAGGTGTTATAAGGTGGATAGAGGATTTGGCCACATTTTGCATTTCGAGTTAAAGATGTAGCCAAATTGAATAGGATTTAGGAAAATTCGGCTGGAATTCAAATAGGAATAAAGATGAAGTAATTAAAATTACTCACTCGAGCTTTTTTAAAATTTAGAAAAATTGAAATAATTCTTGTATTAAACACAGAATTACCTCTTTTATAATTATGAAATTAATTCATTCAATTAACCTCTTATTTGAATTAAATTGGAGGAAAATCAAGTGTTTAATCTTTTAAAAGGAATTTTATATGAAACTAAACTCTAAAATAGTTCTTTTAGTAAACTTATATAAATTTCACATAATTAAATATGAAAAATATAAATTGTTACTCAGAACTATTATAAAGCTGATTTGAAAATGATTTACCCCTTTTTACAAGACAATTATTTCAAAAATTGTTTAAAATTTAAAAAGGCTCAAGATTAATTCGTAATGTGGATGGTAAAAATTGGGTGTCAACAGCTGCCCCTCCCTTTGGGTAGGGTGAGTGTAATGAACCCTGAGAAAAGGGAATTAACGTTCCCAATTTTATCCGATCACAGATTCATCTTCAGGAAGCGGTTGGTTTTAGCACGAATTTCAAGGAATCATGGCCGAACTCTGGTATTGAGTTTCCTACATATCCCGAGTTACATGGGAATTCAGGCCACTTGTTGTTCAATATGCTTGATTTTACACATGATTTTGAAAGGATCTCAAACTATCACGGTTTCAGAGTACGGAGAGACCGAAAAGCTAGGGAGTAAGAGGATTGGGGGGGGGGAGTTAGGAACGCAACAGAGGTTTCATAATAGAGCCCGCCTATATATCCCAGGACTTTAGGAATCAGGATGCTTGTAGTTCGACTCAATCGGTGGAAAATATAATCTTTATGTTAAGACGACCTTTGGCTCGGGATGAGTGACAATTAATTTGAGCTTATAGAAAAGAGGCTTGTAACCTCTCAACTATGAATGTAGAGCTCTTCACACCCATAAGTAAGATTTTACCTGGACATAATTTCCAAAGTTCGAGGTGTATCATCACCTGGAATTGAAAAGAAGGAATATTGCTTCCAGCGAGAGTTCAGAAAATACCCTGGATACGAAACTAAGACGCAAAGATAGAAAAATACCCACATGCCTTCTGATAGGGGTGAGGTTTGATAGAGGTGGTAATCCTTCCTCAGCTCGCGTCCAAAGAGTTTGATACTTCTCTTCGTACTATGTCCCAGTTTGCTGCTAAGAAAAAGTTCCACGTTGTGATGCATCCTTTTTGATGTAGTCCATACCTGTGGTTTTGCTTTTGAGAATTTCATCCTTTTCGAATGCTCTCGTCAACATTCTCAAAACAAATTTGTTAGTAGTAACATAACTCTATTTGGAAGGGCAGTTTCTTTGCCATACCTCATCCTTGGGTTATGTCTGAATCTTAGGTTGTGACATCTTTTGATGTGCTTTGTACCTGTTATTCTGGTTCGAGATTTTCATCCTCTCGGATTGCTCTTGGTAATATTTCGAAAAGATTGTTAGTAGTAAAATGGCTCAATAAGGAGGGATAGCTTTGTACCTCACTTTTCCGTGTCTGTTGTCTCTTGAGGAAAATGTCATCCTTCCTGTCTCTGTTTAGGAAATAGCAATTTCCATGATAATTAAACATGATAGCCTTCTTGGCTATCAGATAGTATTGCCTGGTGCGCATTCTCATTGTTGCGACTTAAACACTTTGTGCAATACCGTTGCTACGGCTTAAACACTTTGCGCATTCTCGTTGTTGCGGCTTAGAAGTGTTAGATTTATGCATTCCCATTGTTTCAACTTAAGCACTTTGTGCATTCCCATTGTTGCGGCTTAAAAGTGTTAGATTTGCGTATTCCTGTTGTTGCGACTTAAACCTTTTGCGCATTCTCGTTGTTGCGACTTAAAAGTATTGATAATCTAACTGTAACAAGGTGGTTGAATGTGGTGATATTTGAATATGATGGCCTTCGTGGTCGTTGCGATGGTGATGGTCCTCTTGACCATTTGCAGCATTCTCTTGATTGTGATAGCCTTCTTGGCTATTGATAGCGGTCTTTTGCATATAATTTTTGGGCGAATCTTGCACATCATCCGTATCGATACGACTAACAGATATTCCCTACATTGTCAGGCTTTGGATAATCTAGCACATCATCTGACTTTGGGTAGAGGCGGCTTACAGATGCCTTTAATTTGCCAGCTTTCGAGTAATCTTGCACATCATCCGACTTTGGATAGAGGCGGCTTACAGACGTCCTTCGAATTGCCAGTTTTTTTGGGTAATCCTACACTTTTATCTGATCTTTGATGTAACGCGACTTACATATTTCCCTTGAATTGATAGCCTTTGGGTAGTCCTGCATAATATCAACGTGGATATGTCGTGGCTTATAGATAACCCTTGGACTGTCAATTTTTTGGTAGTCTTGCACTTTATCCAATTGCGGATATTGTCGCGACTTACGCATTACCCTTGAACTTTCAATCTTCAGGTGATCTTGCACACTATCCAGTTTCAAATATCGCTGCATCTTACAAATAACTCTTAGACTGACAAGTTTTGGGCGATCTTGCACACTATACGGTTTCAGATATCGCTGTGACTTACAGACAACCTTTGATCTTTCAATTTGGTGAAATTTAGTTCATCATCCAATTTGGATGGCATCTTACAGATATCCCTCAGACTATGCTTCTGACCTCGACGGTAAGTGGTATTTGATTATCAGGGTGACAAGGCCTTTGCCACTCGATCAAATATAATTGCCTCTTCCGATAATCGATGCTTTTGTATGTATAAGCATACTTCAGAGCAATACTTTGTTGTCTCTAATAATGGTGCATAAATATCCTCAATGTCAGACTCCTCCGTCTTACGCAATATCATATATGAATATGCTGGATGTCAGACTTGGCATAATAAATAATAATAATAATATCATCAATGTTAGACTCCACCATCTCACGTGATCTCGGATATAAGCATGTTGAGTGCCAGACTTGGCATAATGATTAATGATAATGATAATAATGATAATGATATCCTCAATGTTAGACTCCACCATCTCACGCGATCTCGAATATAAGCATGTTGAGGGTCGATTCTGCAGAGCAAGTGCGACTTAGGGACACCTATGAATGTCATCCTCTTTGAAACCGGCCGGTAGAGGGACATAATACTCGCAGCGAATGTATCTGCGATATTAATAATGATGATGGTCCTCTTGACATGGTCCTCGCGACATGCAAATATAATGGCCTTTGTGGCATGGTCCTCTCGACATGCGGATATGATGGCCCTCATGGCATGGTCCTCTTGACATGCGAATATGACACAGTGTAGATGATCATGCAATGGCATGCGTGGCAGTTGCAGAAAATATCATCTTCGATTTTTGTGTCATCCTGTTGACTCCTTTGTGTGTACCTGTGCTCAAGGCAAACAATTAGTAGACACAGCGTCGCTTTTACTAGCGACCACAGTCAAACTTGAAAAACTTTAAAGACAATGTCTATGAAGCTAAACAAAACAACTTTGTTTCAAATGGGAAAGAAATGGTCGTGCCCATTTTTGGGGATAGCCATGAATACCATTTTTGAACATCGTCTGTGCATGGTGATTTTTGACCTGTTGGGGATTAGCGGAGAATATCATCGATCTCTCATTTGGCGTCCTACTTTGAGGTTGACCAAAATGTCCTGATCTGCTTGGGGACACGAGGATGTTGTCGATCTCTCTTATTTAGTAGCTCTTGCAAACTACAAGGAGATTCGCCCATTCTAGGGACTTTTGCCTCTTTGGCTTCTGCCTATCGTTTCGGCTTTTATCGCCAAATTTGGGGAATTTGGTCTTGTTGTATTTCTTTGAACGCGCTAGAAAATGAGGGACTTTCATCAATTTCTGACATACTTTTAGGACAACCTGCATCCACAGAAAAATTGTTAGTTTTTGGTAAAACTGATATGTGTGGACTTCCTTCGATCTTCTACTCCTTGCTTTGTCTTTTCTAGGTGCTTTCCACTCTCAGGTGCTCATCATCCTCGACTCCCCGGGTCATGGTAGACATAAGACAAGTCTGTGAGATTTATGAGATTCCTTCCCGAGATTGTTCTTTCGAAAATCTGCCACAGCTGGGGATTAATCTCCCTCGAACTTTGCTACAATTGGAGATTTTGGAGTAGATTCTGATCTCTCGGTCATTGGGAAATTTTTCGGAGTTTGTTTATAAACTCTTTGAATAAAACTTTTGTGGAAATTTTGAGGTTTTTCTCAAAATTTCTGCCCCAGTTAAGGTTTGCGATGAATCTCGTTCCATTGGCAAAGGACTTGAAACTCTGTGGAGATTACAAGATTCTTTTTTGATATTTATTTTGGTTGCTCTTCGGCATATTCTGTATTCTTGCTTGCGGGAGACTAATCTTTGCCTTCTGAATTTTTGAGATTCCTTTCTCGAAAATTCTGCCCCAGTTTCCATTTCCTGGGGGATATGACTGAGCCATTGTGGCTTCTACGTATCCCGTTGAGGCAGAAATCAGGTCAAACGTAGTTCCCACACTCGAGGTGGGAGAATGTTGGAAATAAATAACGGGGTGACCGAGGCCGACAAAGGCCGCCTACGTATCTCATTCTTGAGAATTCAGGTCGAACGTAGTTCAGATAGGAAGGGGAAAGATAGATTTTCCTAAGGGGTTGACCGAAGCTGACACATGCCGCCTACGTATCTCATTCTTGAGAATTCAGGTCAAACGTAGTTCGTACAAAGAGGATAGGGGTATTTTTAAGCTTTTACTAAGTGCAAAATGATTACAATTAGAAAGTGTGATTACAAGGAAAGAAATAGAAGGAAAAGAAACAGTCTTCAGGCGTAGTATCTCTTCGTAGCATCGGATTTGATATAGGCTTGGGCCATACTTGATCATCCATCTTGGACAAAATCAAAACTCTTCCTGATAACACTTTGTGGATGACATACGGTCCTTGCCAATTAGGTGCAAACTTTCCTTTGTCTCATGGGAGGGAAAGATTAACTGTCCATTCTCGGGATTGACCAATAAATTTTGGGAGATGGTGTTTATGCTCATTCTTGTCCTATTGATGCAGGACAAGTCAAAGATGTCGATGTACAACTTGAGCAGACTGACGAGCTCTTTCTTTTGTGCTTTTGACAAATGAACACCGATGTTGATTTCTTTAACTTGACCATTGCCTCCCAGATTGACCACCTCAGATTCTTTTAGGTGGGGCCTTTCCTGGTCTTCAAAGTTCTTGGACTTCTCAATTGTTCGTTCTAGGACCATGATTTCTTCAACATACCCTTCAAAATCATCGTCGTCTAGCTTAGTTTGTTCATTAAGCTCTTGACATGACATGAAAGTGGAAGGTTTTAAGTTATTATTACTGAAACTATAAAAAAAAATGAGTTAGATGGTACCAAGTAAATAAATAATTTCGAACGATAAATGTTTTCAATAAGGGAGGCTTTTCTTTGAAATCCAAGAATATTTATAAACTATGGCTATAACCCGCATGAATGCTGGTTTGTGCCTTTTGGAAAACGATAAAATAGTACGAGGAATTTGAAAACATAAAGGGTGGGTCACGGAGCCTCATCCGGACCATCACTAATTTTCATAAAACATAACCTTTATCTACCCAGCCGAGTGGAGAGTCATGAGGGGAGTTGTGGCCCAGTTTTGTAGCTTTTCACCAGGCTTGCATCCCTAATCATGATTGCTTCAGAGGTTTCTTCTGTTATAGCATCGCATTCTTCAAACAGTTTTCCGATTCCGTCCTCTAACCCGTCGCTCGGGGGACCAATGCATATCGGAAATGACTGATACAAGTGAGGGAGTGATTTTTGCAGTCCTGACTGCTTCTTCTATTCGATCTTTGCCTTGTCATCTTGGTCTAACCCTTCAAAGGGTAGTTCAGCAGTATTCAAAGTAACTATAACTTTTTTCGGCATTTCCTGCTTTTTAGGGATAACCGACACTATTGACTTGCTCACCATCCATTCTTCATCAACCTCTATCATGTTAATAGTGGCTCCTCCGTGATTTGGGAGTAGGTTGTTATTAACATTTGGCGGTGCTGTCTGAAGTGTGACCACCATTTGATCAATCAAATCCTGAATCTTATGTTTCAAGTTAATGCAATCCTCTGTACTGTGTCCAGCGCCTTCGGAGTGGTAGGCGCAATGCCGATCAGCTTTGTAGAAAGGAGAGTTGGTATTGCCTGGTTTATGCGAAATGGGTTGAATAATCCCAGCGGCCTTCAACCTTTCGTATAACTGAGTTCTGGTTTCGGCTAACAGGGTAAAGGTTCGAGGAATTTTCTTTTCCAAATTTGGTCGAGGGAGATCGGCTTTAGCAGAAGGGGCAACCCGGTGATTGTTCTGGTTCTCAGGAGCTTTTTGATATACTGGGAAGCTCTGGGGAGGAGTTTGGTAAGTGGGTTGCACATTTGGTTGTGGAGCTTGGTATATGGGCTGCACGTTTGGTTGTGGAGCTTGGTAAATAGGCTGAGTATAGTAAATTGGTTGAGGATTATATGGAGCTGGGGGAGGGGTTGTTGGAACAAGTGATTTTTTATAGTTGGCCCCAAAAGGTTTCCGCGATCTCGGGCTAGGACTGGAGGATACCAAAGATACTTCTTCCCTCTTTTTCTTGGGAAACCCTACCGATCCTAAGGATGCCGAGGCTTTGGTAATCTTGTCACTACGAATACCCTCTTCGACAATTTCACCAAACTTAACTAGGTCGGCGAATTTTGCTTTAACTACTGATATCATTTTGTCATAGAATTCTGACTCTTGAGAGCGCATAAACACCACACTTATTTTCTCTTCGGTCATAGGAGGTCAAACTCTCGCCGCCTCCTTTCTCCATCAATAGGCGTAGTCTCTGAAGTCCTCGTTCGATTTTTGCCTGATGTGCCCTAGAGAGTATTGATCCGGGACAACTTTCACGTTATATGCAAACCTTTGAGCAAAGTTTCGAGCCAGATAACTCAATTTGGACCACTTTTTTAGTTCTTGAGAGGTGAACCATTCCAAAGCCTCTCCGCTCAGACTTTGGCTAAACAGTCTCATTAGCAGAGCGTCGTTCTTTTGAGCACCGACCATTTGGTCTCAGTAGCTTCTCAAATGGGCCTCAAGATTCCCAACATCGTTAAAGATCTCAAACTTGGGAATCTTGAATCCGTCTGGCAAGTCCATCTCTGGATAGATACAGATATCATCGTAGTTATAGCCTTTCTCATAAGACGATCCCCGTAACTCTCTGATCCTGGCTATCCCTTTTTTCATTTGAGCCATGTCATGATCACGCTTCTTTTTTGCGGCCATTAACTCTTTCTCTTTCTCCTCGTAGTGGTCAAGCTTGGGGCTTTCTGGAAGAACGGTGTATGGTTATGCCATAGCATGGAAAGAAGGAGGTTGCGTATTTTGGACAAGTGGAGGCTGGATATATGGAATGGCATTTGGGTATGTGGGGGTATAGTTTTGTGGATTGATGATGTTGGGATAGTTATTTTGAGAGTTGTAAGTGTTCAGTGGCGTGTTTTGGTAATTTGGAGGGAGGTTATGTGGATTGTAGGCACTTGGGTTATTGTTTTGGTTAGTGTGCTGGACATAAGGAGTATGGATTTGATACGAGGATCCGATATGAGGAGGGTTGTTGGAGAGAGGTTCGTTGGAAGGTCTAGGTGCGGAGGAGGAAGGGATATCTCTTGGTTGGTTCTCAGTCAATGGAGGAATCTGGAGAAGGTTTTGGGCACTTCCCAGAGTTGGGGTGTTAGCGGCAATAACCAGGCTTGCCATACCTTTGGCTTTCTGCACCTCTTCTTGCATCTTTTCTATCTTTCTTGCCAGTTCGGCAATCATTTCACTTTGTTCAGCAATGACATTGTCTCTCATGGCCAAGACATTCTCTTCCTCACTATCAGTCATTTTACCCTTAGCAAAGCGAGAGTTAGAGGAGGAATCTATTTGTGCCTTTGAGCGAGTGAAGTAGGGATGTTCGTCCAGTTTTGCCAACACAGATCAATTTCTATTACCTGTTGAAGTAAAATAACTCAAAAGATGATATGTTAGATCCTGTTAGTGATAAACAATACAAGATATCCAACCGAGAAGGAACACATAAAGTTTTTTTTATCAAGGCAAATTGATCCACGGGCATTTATTGGCTCGAGGGTAGGATCGATTTTGGGGTAGGTAGATCCTATCAGGAGATTTGACTTGTCGAGTCTTCAGCACTTGATGTGTCTTCTGATTTATTTATTTTTTTGGTATCTTTGTCGAAGTGAGGAAATGAAAATCTCTTAAGGATAAGGAACGGGTCCTGAAAGGATGTAGCTCGGATATTGTAAGTTCTTTTTCTGAACAAGACTTGAAGGGTTTTAAGAAGTTTTTGGATTTTTCTAGGGAAATTTGAAGAACTCCAAGAGCAATTTTGTGTAGTAGCTTTATATTTTGCTTACTGTGTTCTAGAAAATTTGGCACGGAATGGACCAATTTTCCTTGATTCAAGCAACACACATAACACATAAAATAATTATATCACATAACAGTTCATAACGCATCCTATACGAATATGTGGCCTTTTTATGTCAAAGGTAGGCCTAACGAATTGAAGGATGTATATGTCGTTTGTAAACGTTCCATTGCCCCAAAAATATATACAGACCATTTAAATGAAAATGGGGATACAAAATAAGGGAAAAAGGAATGTACATCAGAAATCAGTCCCACACAGGAGCACAATCCTAAACTAGGCTGCCGTGGCCGGTCCTTCATTCTCAAACTTCTTGGACTTCTTGAAAATTCTGAACGCCTTTCGGATGATAATCTTTGAAAATGAAAGACTATCTAAATATATCCCAATCCCGAGGGACAATGGTTCGTACAACTCGACATCACATCCTTCAATTGAGCACGTATGGGATGATTATTCTTTCGGGTCGTGGGCCCTTTCGAACACACAGTGGTCTTACTAATGGACTTAATATCCCTTGGATATTAAGACGTCTTAGGTCAATGCCTATTTTGGGATTTGTTTTCGCTCTATCCTGGGTTTCTAGAATATGTTTTGAAACTGATCGGGAACCCGGGCAGACAACCAGGGCTAAAATAACAAGTGACCGTTAACCGACCGCGGGTCAACTACTTCACTCGTCTGTTTTGAAAAATTGTGTGTTTTATTAAGAACGATCACAAATACTTGCGTAATTGTCTTTTTACCCCTAATGTAATCTAATGCTTTGCCAAGGGAGGCGGAAGATGCCATGAACAATTTATAATTGCGGAAAAGTAAACAAGTAAGGAAAGCAATAAAGTTACTAATTATTACAATCCAAATAGTTAGTCAAATAAGTTAGTTTCAAACAATAAGGTTAGAACTTAGTTGAATTATCCCCAGCGGAGTCGCCATTTCTGTTTTACGAGAAAAATGAAAAGTTCATTTCAAAAATTCTAAGTTGAAGTTCAAAACGTTTTTCAATTAAAAGCAAGAGTTTCCACTTAATTTTTATAAAGTAAAAACCAAGAAAAACTTGTGAAATTTTTTTAAAGTCTAAAACAAATAAAGACTTAGAAAAATTACGAGATTAAGGGTAAGGGTTCAAATTAATACTCTTGGAAGGGTGTTAAGGCACTAAGAGTATCCGCTAACTCGCGGTTATCCGAACTTGTTTGAAAAAAACTTATTTAACTAACTTTTGAAAAGATCTTGATTTGATTTGATTTGATTTAGAAAACATTTTTTTTAGCATTGGAAAAAACATCTCGTTTTGATTTAGAAAAACATAATGAATACAACTTGATGGCACTTAGAAAAAAAGCATAAGGAATTATTTAAGAGAAAAGCATGCTCGTTTTGATAATTTTTTAAAGCATATTATGAAGAAAACAAGGACCGATTAAAGAAAATTAACAAGAAATATTTACTCTTTTAGGGAGAATTCCCTAAGTTAAAGTGTTAGGAATCCAATCAATACAAGATAATTCTACACTACAAAATTTAAAGAGTCAAAGGGAAAGAGAAATTAAGCCTTTTGGCTCAAATAATTTGGACTTTGTCCAAAAACCCTGTCCTATATCTAAGTTGTGGGCTTTTAGCCCATTAATTGTAAGACTTGGACTTTTAGTCCAAATTTCTTCAAATCTTCCGCCCATTTTGAGCTTGCTTCTGCTGTGCTATTATTGTTTCATGGGTTTTAAACCCATTTTTCTTTCTCTATCTACTACTGGACAGTCCTTTTGGACTCAAAGGATGCTCATGTTGGGCTGAGGCCCAACGAAATGCAAAGGGAGGGATTGGAGTCCAGATTTGGACTCGAAGGCATCATATGTAAAGATAAATGATAAGAATTAGTATAAATTCAAAACTTTATGCAAAAGCAAGATCAAGTGAGGCTACTCAAACAAGCAGACTAAACATTTTTCAGGGTGAGAAAACAGAGAAAGAGGTCATTGTCTCGCAAAACTAAAAGGTAGGCAAATATTGTATTAACTTGTTAAACATGGATTATGGTGGAAAAATGAAGACAAGTAAATAGTTTATGAAGTTGATGGAATTACGATCAGTCAAAACTTAGAAATTTGTTCTATCTGATCTAAATGAGGAGGAGAAAACAACTAGCTCATTTTCAAATTTCAAGGCAAACAAATATGATCAAATTATGGATACGAGAAAATACACCAACAGGCTATCAGATTCTGAAATTGCATATTTGATGTAGACATCAAAACATGTTAATGGAAGGGAGGGAAGCTTATGTCTATAGGATTCTTAAGAGAGCAATATTTATACCAAGTATAATGCAATTTTAACACTAAATGATCAGACAATAGACACAGCTAACTCGATCAAAGATGCGATGCTTAAGAGATAAAAAAATTAAAATGGGAGAACATAGTCAATATGCATTCATTTTCAGTTAGGCATGACTAATACTCTGGACATGAGATGGGAATAGATGCACCTAGAATTGGTTTATGTAAACAATGAATCTTGAAGTAAATTAGGAGAAAAGTTGTTGTGTAGAACTTAAAAAAAGAAAGAACTTGAATTGCAGTTTGTGATAACATATACTCGTTTAGCCGTTAAGAAACTCTCACAAAACTGACTGAGAAACAACAGCTAGGCCAAATATTTTAACAAGAGAATTTAACAGACAAAAGCAACAAGGTTACGGGGAAAAGTCCTTACAACAGCTTACTTAGGATTAAAATCACGGACACATTCTTTGTTTCGCAGACAAAATGATTAATTAGGACTGGAAATCATTTTTTTTTCCATAAACTCAAGAAGGAACACATAAAGGAAAAGAAAACCTTCATGGAAAAATTCTTTCATCAAAATAACACTCACAAATAGTTATAAATGAAACAATAAGCAACACAATTTTAACAATTTCTAAAATTGATGAAAAAATAGTTTCAAAATTGGCTGAAATGAATCCTACTAACCTATTTCCGAACTTTTAACATAACAACCACAAAATATCAAACAAAACCAACCTAAAACAAACATGAACGTTTCTGAAAGAATTGAACACAACTCTACGTTATACGAGAAAACAGAAGGAAAAAGCCTAGGGGTTTACCTTTCTTGAAGCAGCGACTGAGACTGAACGAGCTTCGTCGAAAAGTTTCACCACCGCCTGAGTTTGCAACGACTTCGTCAGAATTCGACTTTTAGCATATATTTTCTCTAAAAGCTGACTTGGTTGCGTAGAATTAGAGAAGTGCTTCCCCAAAATCCTCAATTTTTTCCCCAAGGCCGGCTAACTCAACACAAAGAAAGGGGAGGGCTATTTATAGGGAAATTTTGGGGGTGAAAAGAGGGGGAAACCAAAGGGGTAATTCTGGGAAATCCTTTGGAATTTTCAAATCCCTTGCTAGGGATAGGCTTGGCCAGCAATGGGATTGTACGAATTTGTATAAATCCCCACTGAAAACGCAGAGAAATCGCCACCTAAGGCTCTTTCTAGAACATTCCCCACCTCCAGCACACGATTTGACGGAGGAAAATGTCGTTTGAAAATTTTAACAGAGGTGTGACGAAAATTTGAGCGTTGAAGCTGTTAGACGTTGGGGTTTTCTGGGTTTGCTTGAGAAACAACAAAGAGGGAAAAGGTAACGACTGTACTATGGAGCTGACGTGTTGTACGAGGTGCATTGCTCATACAACACAGAGAGTGAGACGCGTGAGAGGGCAGCGGCTAGGGTTTCTGGTGAGCTGTTGAGAGAAAAAGAAGAAGATGAAGCTAAAGGGGTGTTTGGTTGTCTGAGTATATTAGAGAGGAGCGTGAGGCATTTGGGAAAAGCTGAGGGAGAATATGTGAGTGTGTGAGGGTATTAAGTGTGTTGGGCTAATGCTGGACTGGGTCAGCGAGTTATGGAGTGGGCTGGCGGGGAAAAGGGAGATAAGGATTGGGCTGGAGTGAATATATGAATTGTTTTGGCCCAAAATGATGGCTGAAACAAAGGTGTTATACGGTGGATTGAGGATTTGGCCACATTTTGCAAAATGTGGCCATTTCGAGTTAAAGATGTAGCCAAATTGAATAGGATTTAGGAAAATTCGGCTAGAATTCAAATAGGAATAAACATGAAGTAATTAAAATTAATCACTCGAGCTTTTTTTAAATTTAAACAAATTGAAATAATTCTTGTATTAAACACAAAATTACCTCTTTTATAATTATGAAATTAATTTATTCAATTAACCTCTTATTTTGAATTAAATTGGAGGAAAATCAAGTGTTTAATCTTTTAAAAGGACCCTTTTTATGAAACTAAACTCTAAAATAGTTCTTTTAGTAAACTTATATAAATTTCACATAATTAAATATGAAAAATATAAATTGTTACTCAGAACTATTATAAAGCTGATTTGAAAATGATTTACCCCTTTTTACAAGATAATTATTTCAAAAAATGTTTAAAATTCAAAAAGGCTCAAGATTAATTCGTAATGTGGAGGGTAAAAATTGGGTGTCAACAACCATGTTAGAGGCCCCTACTCTTATAGATGCATCAGGAAGGGGAGTACCATTTTTTATTGCATCGGCTATAGCCTGAGCTTGCAAAAATTATAATTTAGAACATTTCAACAAATGATTTCTTAAATATCCTGTCCCACCCCCTTTTTTCGGTAGTTTTATGATTCAAATTTTTTTTATATTTTTTACAAAAAGCTTAAATTTTATCCTCACTTTGAGTCATAAATTGCCACACAACAGATTTTTTAGGACGTTCAGCCTTGGACTTAGCCCTAGTTGGATGTACAGGGGGAGCGAGGGCGGGAGCGGGAGTGGGGAGTTCAGTAGCGGGACTAGTAGCCGTAGGCAGCTCTGTTTCATTATCATCATCATAAGTATCATTATCATCATATCATTATCATATTCTATTTCTTCATTAAAATTATCAAACCTTGTTTGTAAAGATTCATGATCTAATTGAGTATTACTATCAATATTAAAGGAGCTTCATCAACATGTGTAAAATCATCCGTATTTATTTTTAATTGAGGCACTTGTCTAGTTTTAAATTTGGATTTAAAAGAACTACCGACTTTACTTTTTTCGGTTACTTTATTAGCCAATCTACCAATAAATGATTTTTTACCTTTGATAATATTTTTATCACCAAATTCCATAGTAAAATATTAAAAGTAAGCAAATAAATTAATACGAAAATTAAATGCAAAAAAATAAATAAGTAAAGAGATGAAAGTTGGAACGAATGTACCAAACGTCTGTGTAAAAATAGACGTGTATAACCAAAAGCCAAAAATTGATAGATGAAACTTGAAGCTTGAGATTGCTCCAAAATAATTCACTAAAACTTTCAAACTAATAAAATAAATAATTTAATAAAGATTGTAGTAGAGAATAGAAATTATAGATGAAACTTGAGAGTTGAGAGAGTAGAAGAAGAAGAAGATTTGTAAGTGTGAGTAAATAATGAAGAGGTGGGGGTATTTATAGTTAAAAAATAGGACTAAAATATAATTTTTAAAACTTTGGGGTATTAAAAAAAGTTTGGGGGGTAGGGGGGTGTTTTGGGGCTGTTATAGCCATTGGGTGGGGCCCACTAGCCATTCCCAACGGCTACTTCCAATTAAAAAAAATAAAAATCGGCTGACTAGTTCCGGACCAGACCGGTACCGGTACAAATCGAACCGGAACGATCGAGAGAAAAACCCGCCCCCGCCCCGTTACCTCTATCGGTACCCCCTTCCCCTCCCATAATCGGAGCCTACCGGACCGGGTCAGAATCGGAATGGACCGGTACCGATACCGATAGGTCCTGGTTCCGCTGCCACACTTACATGGAGGCGAGATTGTCCTTATTGGAGGAGATTTGGGCACACCAGTTTGATGATGGGAATTTGTGTAAGATTCGAGATAGGGTGTTACGAGGAGAAGCGAATGAGGCAATTTTAGATGATGAGGGAGTTCTGAGGATCAAGGGTCGTATTTTCGTCCCTCGTACATGTGATTTGACTAGGCTGATCATGGAGGAGGCCCATAGTTTGAGGTATTCTATTTATCTAGGAGCTACTAAGATGTATCGTGACTTGAAGCAATATTACTGGTGGTGTCGGATAAAGAGGAACATAGTAGATTTCGTATCTCAGTGTTTGAATTGTCAGCAAGTGAAGTATGAACACCAAAAGCCTGGAGGTGTGACTCAGAGGATGCCCATACCTGAGTGGAAGTGGATTGCTATGGACTTTGTGGTAGGATTGCCACGAACCTTGGGTAAGTTTGATTCTATATGGGTCATCGTGGACCGATTGACCAAGTTTGTGCATTTTATACCGATTTAAGTTACCTATAATTCAGAGAAGTTAGCCAAGATCTACATTCAGGAGATAGTTCGCTTGCACGAGGTGCCTATTTCTATCATTTTAGATAGGGCACACAATTTACATCTCATTTTTGGCGGTCTATGCAGAAGGAGTTGGGTACTCGGGTGGATCTTAGTATAACCTTTCACCCTCAGACTGATGGTCAGTCAGAGCGGACTATTCAGGTTCTTGAGGACATGTTGTGAGCATGCGTGATTAATTTTGGTGGTCATTGGGATCAGTTTTTGCCTTTAGCAGAGTTTGCATGTAATAATAGTTACCATTCGAGCATTGAGATGGCACCTTTCGAGGCTTTGTATGGTAGGAGATGTCGATCTCTGATTAGTTGGTTCGATGAATTTGAGGTTAGGCCGTGGGGAATAGATTTGTTGCGGGAGTCTTTGGGCAAGGTCAAGTTGATTCAGGATAGGTTTCTCATGGCTGAGAGTAGGCAGAAGAGTTATGCAGATCGAAAGGTTCGTGATTTAGAGTTCATGGTTAGAGAGCGGGTTCTATTAAAGGTTTCACCATGAAAGTTGTGATGAGATTTGGGAAGGGAAAGTTGAGCCCGAGGTACATTGGTCTTTTTGAGATTATTCAACGTGTTGGTAAGGTGGCATACGAGTTGGCCTTGCCACCTGGTTTGTCAGGTGTCCACCCTGTGTTTCATATCTCTATGCTGAAGAAGTACCATCAGGATGGTTCTCATGTGATTCAGTGCTACTTGATCAGAATTTGACTTTTGAGGAGGAGCCGGTAACCATCTTGGATAGGCAAATTCGGAAGCTGAGGTCGAAGGAAATTGCTTCAGTAAAAGTTCAATGGAAGCATTGTCCGATTGAAGAAGCTACTTGGGAGATCGAGTCGGACATGCGGATCAGATATCCTCAGCTTTTTGAGCATTCAGATACTTTCTATTCTTTACCGTTCGAGGATGAACGTTTGTTTAAGTGGTAGGTGATGTAATGACCCGTTAGGTCATTTTGAGCACTAGAACTCCTTTTTCCATAGAAGGTCTTCCCGAAGATCCTTTATGGGAATTTTGAACTATTCATTTAACTACGGTTATTTAATTGATGGAGTTTTTTTATAATTAATTTAATTGGTGATTAACGGGCCAAGCCTATAATTCTAATGCCCTAGTCACTTGGCCCGTGTGTGAAAGGAATTAAATTAGTGAGTTTGTGATATTCTTAGATCATAACTTATCTTTAGAAAGAAAAAATAAATTAAGACGAGGGCTTATGATTTCTGCTAAGGAAGACAAAACCTTCCAGGTAAGGTAAAGCCTAACCCAATTATCCAATTCTTGTCCATATGCATAAATTGCTAGGATGTAGGGCATTAATTGATACTATATTATGTGAGTGGAGAAAAAAAATGAATTGCTAGAACTAATAATATGTGGCCAGATGTCTGTAATACCTAGGGTCATAAATTGGTATAGGTAGATGTAATCATTAGCTAATTATTGGAAGGTGGTGTTAATAATGGAGGGCCTAATGATGGGGAAATATTAGTATTTTATTATGGATTGAGGAAAAGGAATTGAGTTGAAAATTTTGAATTGAATTGGGTATGTTGTAGTAGTGCTAAAACGTGATTTCTCGAAAAATTGGTGGGTTTCATTTTGGCTAGGAATTGAAAGGATTAGGTTTGTAATGATTGGGTAATGATGAAAAATCATTAGGGAATAATTCGGATGTATGGTGAACTGTAATAATATGGTTAAGGTTCTGCATATCGACTTTTGCACGGTGAAGCTACTGGGTACTTAATAAATTATTTCAATTTTAGATTTTCGTATGATTATCACATTATGATTCAAGTTTTGATATATTCATACACGTGATTGAATATTAGGTGTATTATGTTATATGAATACCATTAGATTATGATCTTTGAAGAAAATTGAGACTTAGCTCTAGACCTGACATTTAAGAATTTTGAGGTTGACCTATTTATTTAATTTATGATTGAAACTTGAGTATAAGTTGGGAGTTGTTTACTTACGAAATATATATATATATATTCGATAGATTGGGAACGTTCTGAAGCTTTGCGGAAAGGAAAAACAAAATTTTGAAGATTCGTAATACATTGTTCGACAATCGAGGTATGTTAAGACTTCCTAGACTTCGTTGAAAGATGTTTTGTTAAATAAAAATTTAAATTTAAATTAGAGAATGGGTAAGGGTGAAAGATGGGGGTCTCGTACTCATGGTGTGACGGGCATTGGTACGAGTATCAGTGTTATGAAAGGGAAAGTTTATTACTATATAACTCGAAAATGCTAAAGCATATGGGCATTAGCTGATGTATTATTGACTTGATTATTTGTGTGTGGGCGCATATCTTTATTTAGCTCGTATATTTGTGATAGTCGAGGTGAATATATTTTCTGTCAATGACTTGGTTAAATGAGAAGCATCATATTCCCCTATTTCATTTTTATCATATCATGCACATGCATTGACATTGAGTTGGAGTGTGGGTAAAGGTCGGGCACGTGGAGATCGTTCGTGCTGCGATCGTTCTATGATTATGAATTGGGCACGTAGAGATCGTCCGTACTGGAGATTGATTGATTTTGTGATAGCATATAGAGACCATCTGTGCTGGTATATGGATCTCGCGAGTCCCTCACGAGTCATGAACTCTCGACGTATTGCCGAGGAGTATCGTGTATATACGATTGAGAGATTACTGGGCACTTGAGGCATATCATCTTATTACATGGCATTGCATCGCATTACATCCTCCATTCTTACTTGATTATGTACTTAACTGATATTGAATATTTCGTGGCAATTGATTATCCCTGATCTAGTGAAAACTTGATTGTAGAAAATATAGTAGACTTGTAACTTTGAGAATGATTTCTTACATGAGTCCTGTCACTACTTCTTTGTTGTCGATCTATGATACATACTGGATACACGTGATTTCGTACTCATACTACGCTTGTTGCACTCTTTTGTGGTGCAAATTCAGTTATGAACACTAGCGCATCTCGTGGAGCTTCCTGAGTCCGAGCTTGGATTATTTTGCAGTTGGGGTGAGCTGTTTGGCTGTTTCTCAGTCCACACCTCCATCTGTCGTTTATGTATTCTGTCATTTAGTAACCAGACAGGGTATTGCATTCAGACTTGTCATTTTAATTTTCAGACTTGTATCGTGTTGTAGAAGCTCTTGTACTTATGACACCAAATCTTGGGTGGTATTTTCGTTCTTCCGCACTTTATTTCGAAAGACTTCGTATTTAGTCTATCTATTTACTTTTTCATTCAATTGTGTAACTGTTTTTGTAAGAGTTATTGGGTTTGCTTACCTATCGGTTGGGAATATAAGTATCATCACGACTTGTGATTTTAGGTTGTGATAATTTATTAGTGTGATTAAATTTGTCAATTTTTCTTGTATACTCCTGTTTAATATAATAACATTTTCGTGCATTGTGTTGACGAAATAACGAGAAAATTACTTTTATGAATGTTTACTCTCGTTCAAATATAACTTAACATTTAAAAATCAACATCTTTGTTTTTGTTCTTGTCCTTCTTCATCGTTAATGACCTTAATTAATTAATGTGTTATTTGGGTAAACAAATAAAAAATAAAAAATATTATTGTCAAGTTTAGTTGATAGTACATAGAGGGTGAATAATGAGTGAAAGAGAAAGAAATTAAAATGAAGTGGGACCATAATGACACTTGTCAATCAATAAAGACCTTCTTCACACAAGTATGATGTGGCGTACCTCATGCACCATAATTTTTTTTCAAAGTTATTTATCTATACCCCTTAAATGAATGAAAAAATCCAAATTAGCTTAAAATACCCACAAAAAATTTAAAAAACTCATTACTCCTAATCTAACCCGCCCCGACTATTTAACTAAAAAATTCAAACAAATATACTCCCTTCCGCGCATATTCTCCCTTATTGTGTGAGATGCATGGTTGGTTAAGCATGAATTTCAAGCTCTCTTTGTTTTTTCATTTTGTTTCTCATGATGTATGGAAGCATCAAGCATGGATGTCAAATTTTAGCTTAACCAAGAATACTCTGACTCTTCCTTATGGGTCAAGTAGAAACCTGTATTTAAGGGTTTAAAATTGAAAATGTCATCTGCTTTCTCCATGTCCAAACATTCTAAATAACATTTTTTTCTTTTCTTTCTCTTCTTTCTTCTCAATGCTAACTCAATCTTCTCATTAAAGATGTCAACTTTATTGGTATTCTCCTCAATATTGATTTTGAAATCCAAAGAAAATTTTCAATTATCACAGACTCATTAGCTGCTTCAATTGCCAATGCATGAATTGAATCTAAAAAAGAGAACTTTTTGAGGCAATAGAGAATTGCATAATGGAAGAGAGGTATACTGGATAATTTAGAAGAATAAGGAAAGAGTGAAGCTGGAGAATGGTTTGAACATGACCATGCAGAGACTATCGTAGATATATTTTGAGCCTGGTAGATATTTTCACGTCTTATGTTTTACTTTTTAGACATTTTTTTTACAATATTATTGGAGACAAAAAATTCATGCTTAACCAACTATGCATTTCACAAAATAATAGAGAATACTAGTGGGAGGAAATATATTTATGGGAAAAGAACACTTGTACCCTAAAAAAGAAAACTGTTTACCATTAAATATCTCATTACTTTTATGCCCCTTTTTATCCTAAAATGATATGTATCTAAAAAAAATGCGGGTTGACATTAGCGCCACCCTTTTTTTCCTCTTTGATACCATCACAGTATATGAATATACTCTGATGGTATCAAAGAGTAATTGGGCAGTGTCTTCATTGAAGGACTACTTCTTCCTCATTGATACCATCAAAGTATAATACTCTGGTGGTATCAAAGAGTAACTGAACAATGTTTCATTGAGGTTTGCTTCAGTCCTTCGATGAAATTACTCAATCATCCATGATACTATTACGGTATATCTATATACTGTCATGGTATCGTTGAGATATGTTTCAGTTCTTCAATTATTTAATTTAAAAACAGTTAAAAATAAGAGTCATAATTTAGATACAATTTTTTTTAATTTGTAAAAAGAGAAAAATATTATAAAAATATATTTTCTACTAATTTAGAGTTCAATAAATAAGCTTGTGACTTTAATAATTTTCTCTTAATTATTTCTTATTTTTAAAAAAAAAAAAAAACTCAGTCCAATATGATACCGATATGGTATCAATATACCGATAGAGTATCACAGAGAATTAAGCTCAGTTCTATATGATACCGACAAGGTATCAATATACCGATGAAGTATCACAGAGGATTAAGCTCAGTCCTATATGATACCGATAGAGTATCAATATATCGACGGAGTATCACAGAGGATTAATTCATGGTAGTGACGTTGACGTCATGCTGACGTCATGTGCAAAAAAAAAGGATAAAGTGGACAAGTGAGTAAAAAGTTTGGACCGCCGATCCATTAAGCCTAAACATATTGGGTTGGATTCATTTTGAGTAAATAGTTTCACAATTGAGTCCAATTTGTGTAGTTTTTCCTATATTTATTTGATTTTTTTAGTTAGATAGGCCGGGACATGTTAGACTAGATGTGATAAGTTCTTTTTTTAGAGAAGTGGTGAAAACATCCCTGAATTATACGCGAATTATTACTTTAGTCCCCAAACTACTTCTAGCAATTAAAACACCCCCAAACATGACTAAGCGAACTTAAAAACACCCCCAAACTATACACAAATTATTACTCTAGTCCTCAAACTACTCTTGAAAATTAAAATATCCCTAAACTTGACTAAATGAACTTAAAAACACCCTGATTTGCCGATCTAATGAACGTGTTTACACTCCAGCGTGGTTAATTCGTATATATGATTTAGAATTGCATTAGTTTTTACAGTTCATGGATATGGGTTAGGGTTCCATCATCGATGTTTGCTACTAGAATTAATCATATTTTCTGCTCCTTTTCATTGTATTTTCAGTCATCTTCTTCATTGTGGTTAATTCGTAGAAGATGACTTTTGAGTAAAAATTTGGGGTTTAAAATTTTTTACTGAAGGAAACTATAAATAGGTAAGAAGATAGGGTTTTAGCTGTTGGAGTGAGTTTAAAATTAATGAAAAATGTTAAATATGAAGTTTTTTACTGTTGGCTGCCTACGTGATTCTTTTTATAAGTTCCTCGCGCGCCTAAATGAGACTGAGACCACTTGTTGTGCAATGTGACAGATCGGGGGTGTTTTTAAGTTTGTTTAGTCAAGTTTGGGGGTGTTTTAATTGCTAGAAATAGTTTGGAGACTATAGTAATAATTCGTGTATAACACTACTAAAAAAACTGCGAATACCGACCTCAAAATACCGACATCCGGAGGTCGGTTTTCCCTGAAATACCGACTCAAAACCGACTCACAAGACCAAGTCGGAAAAGGCTTGGTTGGTTTCGTATACCGACATCCGGAGGTCGGTATTTACCGACCTCCGGATGTCGGTTTTAATTTTAATTCCAAAAAATTAAGAATTTAATATATATTTTATTTTATTTTATTTCCGACTTCCTGAAGTCGGTTTCTTTTTAAAAAAATATTATTAAAAATATAATATACTGACCTCCGGAGGTCGGTATTGTTTAATTTCTAATTTATTATCTTTTTGGTGTTCCGACCTCCGGAAGTCGGTATTACTGAATTTTTAATTTAGTATTTTTTTGATTTTCCGACCTCCGTAAGTCGGTATTAATGAAATTTTAATTTATTATTTTTCTGATATTCCGACCTCTTGAGGTCGGTATTATTTAAATTTCATTTTTCTATTTCAGTTGATTCCGACTTCCTGATGTCGGTATTTTTCGGAAAATTTACCAAAAATACCGACATCCTGATGTCGGTATTTCTGGAAAATTTATTAAAAATACCGACATCCTGATGTCGGTATTTCTGGAAAATTTATTAAAAATACCGACATCAGGATGTCGGTATTTCTGGAAAATTTATTAAAAATACCGACATCCTGATGTCGGTATTTTGGTAAATTTATTAAAAATACCGACATCCTGATGTCGGTATTTCTGGAAAATTTATTAAAAATACCGACATCCGGATGTCGGTATTTCTGGAAAATTTATTAAAAATACCGACATCAGGAAGTCGGTTTTCTGGAAAATTTACCAAAAATACCGACCTCTGGAGGTCGGTTTGTTGTCGATATTTTGCCATAAAATTGGCAGTAAATTGCTGCAATTTGAATTGCCCACCTGCATATTTGATAATGCATATATTCAACCAAAACCAGCTCAAATAGCTATCAAGACGATATTTTTCTATATTTACGTTTCACTACTTCAAATTAAACTTAAAATACGATCAAACAATCTAAAAAGTGTACAAACTATATATACTAAGTTCAAAATGTCTAGTAGTTAGGTACAACACAACTACTCATCATTAGCATCATCCTCATCCTCATCCTCTTCATCCTCATCCTCTTCACCCTCCTCACCCTCGATATCAGACTCATCCACTAGGCATCGACGTTTATCACTAGCACAATGAGGAACTTCTACATTTGTGTGCTTCTTCATTGGGAGGTTCTTCTACATTTTCCCCAAATTCAAAATCAGAATGCATCCCAAAAGCATCATGAATCATATCCGGCATTCTAGAATCTTGGACATAATTATGTTCCTCAGATCTACTACTTTCACCAACAACAAAGTTACTAAACCTATTAATGTTACTATCAACTTCACCATGACTAGTCCAAACTGTATATCCTGGTTTAAAACCCTTGAACATAAGATGCATAGAAACATTCTCTGTTGTTTGATATCTCACGTTGCTACAGTTAATACAGGGACACCTAATCAACTTTGAAGTTAAAAAAGGCTCAAGTGTCTTTGCATGATTTATAAAACGAGTAACACCTTCTGCAAATTCCGGAATCATACCCGCTCGACCAGGATTGTTTCTATTATACATCCAACTACGATCAGGTTCCATCTACACAAAGAATAAATCAAACTAGAGCTTAATTAAATCACATTTGAACTAATTCCAATAACTAAATCACACTTCACTATTTTAAGTCACTAGTTCAAAATTCCAACTAACAACTAACTACACTTTACTTATTTTAAGTCACTAATTCAAAAAATTTCCAACTAACAACTAACTACACTTTACTTATTTTAAGTCACTAATTCAAAATTCCAACTAACAACTAACTACACTTTACTATTTTAAGTCATTAGTTCATAATTCTAAAATTTTAACTTACTACACTTTACTTATTTTAAGTCACTAGTTCACAATTTTAACTTACTACACTTCACTATTTTAAGTCATTAGTTCATAATTCCAAAATTTTAACTTACTACACTTTACTTATTTTAAGTCACTAGTTCAAAATTTTAACTTACTACACTTCACTATTGAAAGTCATTAGTTCATAATTCCAAAATTTTAACTTACTACACTTCACTATTTTAAGTCATTAGTTCATAATTCCAAAATTTTAACTTACTACACTTTACTTATTTTAAGTCACTAGTTCAAAATTTTAACTTACTACACTTTACTTATTTTAAGTCACTAGTTCAAAATTCCAACTAACAACTAACTACACTTTACTTATTTTAAGTCACTAATTCAAAATTCCAACTAACAACTAACTACACTTTACTTATTTTAAGTCACTAATTCAAAATTCCAACTAACAAATAACTACACTTTACTTATTTTAAGTCACTAATTCAAAATTCCAACTAACAACAAACTACACTTGACTTATTTTAAGTCACTAATTCAAATTTTAACTTACTACACTTCACTATTTTAAGTCATTAGTTCATAATTCCAAAATTTTAACTTACTACACTTTACTTATTTTAAGTCACTTAGTTCAAATTTTAACTTACTACACATTTTACTTTTATTTAAGTCACTAATTC